>CM029134.1:8933059-9220559 GCA_016859345.1 Istiophorus platypterus
AGCGGGATTCCTGTGAAAATGCGGGCTAATATCAAAATATCAGTGTAAAAAGCACTGCACGAAAAGCTCGAAAAGCAAGAAACTTGTCTTAAATTCTGAACCACCTTCCTGCATCCATGGTTCGCTTACTGAACTTGTCAGCTGGGCATGGGCCCCCGGCCCTCGGGACTCAGGGTGAGAGCAGAGGGTCAATCTAATGACTGCAAAGAGATGCAGACAGAGAGAGAGAGAGAGAGAGATGCAGATCCCTTAAAAAAAAAAATCCCAACAACGAAATGCAAAACGGCTACGATGGGACCTCAAGCGACGTAGCTGCAAAACGCCTGCAGAACGACCACGACAGATACACAAAACAACTACGAGGAGGCCCAAAATGATCACAAGGCAAACAAAACAACTCCACATGTGCCACACGTGCAGAAAAACTGCAGTACAAAACTGCAGAGTTTCACAATACGGCCACGAAGAGATGAGACAATCTGGGTGTCTTGCTATGTAGGAGGCCTGGGGGGGAGCAGGGGTCTGTTGTTTTATAATCTGTTTGTGAACACACCAAATTAACACAGGACACTGCCTAGTCCCATATGACCGTTTATTAACACCCCTTGTCTCATGTAAATTCTTTATTTTAGTGATTTTAAGGAAGGGAGTAACTGATCCTCGGTTTCTGGCTCCTGTCATTGATGCACTGCTCATATATAGTTCCTCTAGTGGGGAACCTTTTCCATACGTCTCCCGTGATCCTTTTTATTTTCCCGTCAGCAACCAGTGGCCCACGTCGGGTTGTTAAAGGTGCTGTAATAGTTTCAGTTCTTTGTGTCAAAGCAGTAAAAATTGAGGCCAGTCCTTGAATCGGCGTGAATCTCGCCATGGTCTGAGTGTGCGCTTTTAACATCGGCGCCTCCGTCTCTGCTAGCCTTGTTGTGATCTCTCCAGGGAGCTGAAACTCATGCATAATTAAAGCAGGGCTCCCTCACATGGATCCTCACTCTCTGCCCCACTCTTACAAAACAGCACTGCAGCGTGCATGGCCCCGTCAGAGGAGGAGACGCGTGATGGACGAATGGCAGTCGCAGAAAGCCTCCGGTGCAGGGAGATGGTCCATCCACAGTCTTTAGACAGACCAAAGGTCGTTTCCAGTCGTTTCAATTAAAACCCAGCACTGCGGAGATGATCGAAATCTCCGAGACTTGTCGGCTCCGCCGTCTTTCCACTGTCTTTCCTGCCCTTCGTAGCTGATATAAACGTCCCGGAGGGAATCTGATCGGAGCTGCCATGTTTTCGCCCATCTGGTTTGCCAAAGAGACTCTTGGCAGGAAACCACTATTGGGCCTTTTCAGACTGCTGGCACACATACTTAGCAGTTGGCATGCTGATGTAGACAGTGAAGGGAACAGGAAAAAAAAAACAGGGTGCTGGACCAACAGCTCCAAGCTCTTCTCGGAAGAATGTGTTTGGAAAATGTGAACATAAATCCGATTGTCAGTTCATTTTTCTTCAGAGATCCATTCCATTTTTGCTGTTAACACAAAAAAGAATTTCTCAGTCATTTTTATACATTTAATTGGCTCCGGTCTGTTTTGATATTTCGCTGATGAGCATGTAAGAGTTTAGTTTTCTTTGGCATTTTAAAGTATCCTTTTTTTTCATATTTCACCATATTCTCAGTGGTTTGTGTAGGGATGTTCATTCTTTACGGTTGGGGGGGAAAAAAGCTGTGAAGAGAGGCTACAGTCAAAACTCAAAAGGTTTTTGAGCTTTCAGCAGCATCTCATGGTCTTCATTTAGCAAATGGAGGAAGGAGTGATTCACTGTCCTACATGGGAACTTAAACTCAGTGAATCAGAGTTATCACAGACAGTAATCAAGGCTGTGCAGTAGCTACCGTTTTGGGCACAGAGGTCATGTCCTCAGCATTGCTTCTTGGAGCTTGAGTATTTTAATGACCTGAGAAGGAGGTCAGGTTACTAACGTAGTAATTTTTTTCAAGGCTGAGTCTGATATTTTTTAAGAGTCAGCATCTTTGAATGTGACAGTTTTGTGGCAAAGAGTAAAAAAAGAAAAAGAAAAGAAAAGGACTTTTTAAAATTTCTCAACCAGAATTATATGCCAGGCATCTTGCAAAAATTATTAAAACAGCATTTACACCATCGCACAGGGAGGTAAAACATCTTTGAACAGTTGTTTAAAATGTCTGAATTCCAGGTTATGGCCCCGTAGATACATTTGTATGTATATATATATGAAACAATGAACTTTTTATACTATAAAAACATACATAAACTTAGGATTCTGCTACTTCAGAGCGGCTGTGGGATACAGATAAAACAAGTTTTTGGACTCAGGAGGGAAATTATTTATTCACAGAGGGGAGGTTGGTCCACTGCTGTTAATGTGTCCAAGAATGAACTCATCGCACTGTCTTTTCCAGGGTTCCTTCCTCGGTCGTCTCAGACACTTCATAGACATCATTGACCCCAGTACCCTGTTTGTGTCCGAGGTAAAATCTCATGTAAAACTGTCCGTATGTTGCTGAGAGAAAATCAGTCATTAACAATTTTGTTAATTGATTAATATTTTAGTCCCTTGTTAAGAAAATATGCTGAGTTCACTGGTTCCAGTCTCTCAAATGTCACTTCTTCTGCTCTAGCTTGTCCTACAATGTATGACACTGAATCGAATGTTTGTTGGTTTTGAGCAAATGATCTGACAAAACAAGACATTAAAAAAAAAAAAAATAAAATCATTTTTGGCTCCAGGAACTCGTGAAGGGAATATTTCAAAATTAAACAATAAACTGATGAAGTATATTTGGCAGATTAATAGACAATGAAAATAACCAGTCATTGCAGCCACAAACGTGAAAACTTTGGTTCCTGGTTTGTAGATAGAGAAATCAAAGGATCAAAGAAAAATTTTATTCAGTATAAAAATTCATTTATTTTTTCAAGACTTGTCTCTGAAAATTTCAAAACATGCCAAACTGCCGCCGCATTCATATATTCTTAGTCTAATCAAGTTCCATTTTTTCCCCTTTTGTTTTCATGTAGAAACAATTGAAAGAATGCATCAAACTTCTCGATGATTATAAACACGGCACGGTTCCACCCGGAGTGTCTGATCTTCAGGTGAGTACAGTGTGTTGCATTTTGATATGGTAACATCTTTTCGCTAGAAACTTAATGATTAATTGAAGCTCCTCCTCTCCACACAGCTTTGGGAAGCCCAGAAGATCAAGCAGGTAAGTGACCGACCAGTCACGGGTGAGCCCAGGTTAACCACACTACCATACATTCAAACCTCCGGGCTCCTGGAAGCATGAGGATGATGCCATGCTCTCTGCACGCAGGCCATCATTCACCCCGACACAGGAGAGAAGATCTTCATGCCATTTCGAATGTCAGGTACGACCTCAAATGAAGATCTTTGCCGAAGCGGTTCACGTCGGTCCATTTTAGTCATCGTTCTTACGCTGAAAATCATGTTTTCACTGTGCAGGTTATGTACCATTTGGAACACCAATTGTAAGTCCCACGTGAAGTTCACATCGCACATTTTGATGGTACATTTCATAGGACTGAACTTTGCAGTCCATTCCCATGGTCATGTTTGGGTACAGATGAAATGAGACTTTGGACTTATTTTATCCAGAAATAAGCTCTTATTCCCTGGTTTCATCTAGGTCATTGGCCTCCTTCTCCCAAATCAGACTGTGGTGTCTACCATTATATGGCAGGTACTGTAAACAACATATACAGTGTAAACCCATTGCATTTCTTTGTACATTTTGAACATCTGGTAAGCACATGTTTATTGTGTCCTTGCAATGCTATCCCACCTGTTACACACCAGAATAAGGACATAGACCGATAATTTCACTATCTACCTTCCTCCTACTGTTCTCTCTTTCCTTTACCCCCAATCCTCCCTCTGTCATACCCTCATTCATTTTTTTACCCTCATCCCTCCTTATTTCCTTCCTTCTTTCCAACAGTGGCTGAACCAGAGTCACAATGCTTGTGTGAATTACGCTAACCGCAATGCCACAAAGGTATGAAACTACTCCCTATGGAGATATGGACTTTTAGTCCTCCTAAAAACATAAATAATAAATGATATGTATTTATTTATGTTGTTTGGATTTTGATTCCATGTTGTTGTTTTTTTTTTTTGTATTTTATTGCCACAAAAAGAATATCGTGCTTAATGTTTTTGGCTTTTAGTCTTTTTTTGTAAATAAAAAAAACAAAGAAAAATATGAAATGCAAAACCATCAGAATAGAGAGCTTTTAGCAGTCTGACAGTAAAGCATGTATAAAGCTGTGGCGCATTATTTCTTTTGTCCTTCTTCAGCCTACGCCAACATCCAGGTTTCTTCAAGGCTACGTAGGAGCTGTGACGAGTGCTGTATCTATTGCTGTGAGTTTATTTCTCATTTAGTGATATCAGTATTTCTTTTGGGATAAAGAAAATGGATTTAAACTTTATTTTTTTATGAGTGTTACCTTCCTCCAAAAAATAATAGTTTTTAAATGGGCCTTAATTGGCTGGTAGTGGAATCATAGATTAGTCACACAAGGGCAATTACAAATATGATGAATAACAAATAAATACATACTAATATATTTAGCACTGCTGGTGCTTTTTCGCTTTGAGAACAGATTTAGCAGCACAGTTCTCCTGCCACAGTGATACCAATGTTATAGCTAAAGACCCCTGCTAGTATTAATAAGATTACAGCTACAGATAAGAAAACTTTACTGTGTATTAGCTTTTAATGCTTGTTACATTAGTTAAAACTAAAGGAAAAAAAGTTGCTGGAATTATAAGTCTGTTGTGATGTCTGTTGCCTAGGATGTAATTCATTTATTAAATGCCTGTATTTGTTATATTTAAGCAGATTTTTTATTTTACAGGTGGGGTTGAATGTGCTGATTCAGAAGGCCAACAAGTTGAACCCTGCTACCAGAATGATAATACAGAGATTTGTCCCCTTCCCAGCTGTAGGTAGGTAGGTAGGTGGGTAGATGGGTGGGTTTGGTGGTGGTGGTAGGTGTACAGATGACAAGGTCTTGTACTTTTTTCCTCTACAATAAATTTCATGTTACAGACTAATTTTCTGACCATGCCAAGTGCATTAATGTCATTTCTGTATGAAAATGCTTATTTTTACTGAAGTTTCATAGTGTTTTACTGCAGTCGACTGAACACCAACGGTGTTTTTTTGTTGCTATTTTTTAACACTACTTTCCTTCGAGCTTACAGTATGAAAGGGTTTGTGTTTGGCTTTGTTCTCTTTTGATTTCTCACTGTTTCTTGTCTTCGGCTTCTGTTCTTACCTCGTGGAAAAATAAAATGGCGTAAGCTGCCTTTCTCTCCTGCCTCAGCTAGTGCAAACATCTGTAACGTGGGTCTGATGAGACACAATGAGCTGTCTGAAGGTATCGACGTGCTGGACAACAACGGGAATGTGGTGGGATCCTCCAAAATCGCAGCAAGACACGTGAGTAGCTTTTCAGCATACTCAGCGTACTTGTGACTTGACTGCAATGCATATGTGTGTACACTTGCTGTTTTTTAGTGAAACGAAAATGTGATGGTGGCAGATAATGGAGAAAATGCATCATTTCCTGCTCGGTTCCAGTAATTCATCTCCCATCTGATCTCATGAAAGGGAAAATTAAATCCAACTCGTTGCAGTATTTGAAATGAAGCGTGTGCACAATGTTCTCATCTTTTGCCCCAGGCAATCATGGAGACCGCCTTCACACGTGTGGTCCTACCAATGCCGATCTTTGTCCTGCCCCCGATCGTCATGTCATACCTAGAGAGGTTTGTACAGAAATATATAATGGGGATTATATATTTGGGGATTTAATGGGGATTAAACTGAATTAGGTGGAAACTAAGCGGGTTGGTATTCAAGTATATTCAGGCAAAAATTGCTACACTTTAAATTACATTAATTGTCACCAGTCTCGTATATGATGATTGTAACCTGTTCAATAAAGAGTGACACTTCTTTTATTGAGAAAAAACTTATTCAAAGTGGGAAAATGGAAAATACGAGAAGAAATTCAAGACAATTTTGCATGGCAAAATGTTGTTGTTGTTGTTTTGGGTTTTTCTTTGTTCCTATGTTGTTAATCATCTCACAACTTTTTAGATAGCACCTTGTAGGGAATCCAATGTTAAGACCAGAATCTGTGTTTTTGACATTTGTTTTAAATATAAAATTTATTTTTGCAGTTTGCAGTTTTTATAATATCAAGGAAACGGTATGTAAAGTTTGTAAAACTGCAAAACATCTAAGAAAGCCACGGATTTAGCTAAGTTAAAGCCAGCTGCTAACATAGCTACAGCTATATTACTTACTCTTTCCTGTCTACTGTGATTGGAAAATTCAACTTTGATGATCCAATAATCCAGCTTTGTTATCCCATATAAATGAGATTTTAGCCAAATCCAACCAGTCCATGATGAAAGAGAAGGAACTACTCCTGGGAAAAGATTATTAGCCTAACTAGGCAGAGCAGCTGGAGCTCCTGAAATCCTTTGTCTGAAGGCAGAGTGTAAAAATATCTAATAATTTGTAATTTATCAATTTATCTGTTCCATGGTTCGGTTAAATTCAATGTTTCCTGATATTACTCCCTTTCATCATGGGGCCATCATTGTCTGTTTGATTCTGGTCGAAAAATACTTCATTATTGAATAATAAGAAAATTTTTGTGTAGAGTCCCAGCTAACATATGTTGTGCCCCAAAGTGATTTCCATACACTGTACTCATTCAGTAGTATATGTAGGTCACCATAGCCAGAGCAAACACAAGAAAAATCTAAAATATAGTGTAATAGCCTAGCTTTGAACAAAAATAGAATTTCCGTTTCTATTGCATAACTGAACCAAAGATATAGGCAGCGTGACTCTTTAAACCCACAATTTAAACTTTCACACAGACAGAAGAATCTCCCACCCACTAATTGTGTGAAACAGCTCCACCAAAATGCGCACACGATGTTTTCCTCCAGATCTAAAAATACCTCCTGGCTTTGCAGTTTGCAGTCATTTGGGATTGATCCACAAAGGCTCACACTTCCCTTTATCACTTGTCTTGACTTGTGTAGGCTGCAATTCCTGCAGCGGAACCGCAGATTGTTGCTGCCCATCCACGGCATTGTGTGCCTGGTTACCTTCGGCCTCTCCCTGCCTGTGGCCATCAGCCTGTTCCCACAGATGTCTCAGGTACTGTATAAACTGTCGGGTGAACTACCTCTCTGCCGCTGATTCAAGGCCAGATGGCTCAGGGAGCAGCTGGAATAAATTCAAATTACATATGCACCACTTGACACGTGCGGCCCCGGCCCACGAGCTCGTAGTTACCTCTTATTCCAGATGTCTTTTGCCTTTTTTAATTAAAAAGTCAAAATGATTTTCAGGGTTTAAAGACAGAAAAGGCTAATTTCAGTTTCACATGTTCCTTTGCAGATTGAGGTGTCTCGCCTTGAGCCGGAGATCGCCATGGCAACAGATTGCAAGGTGGTGACCTACAACAAGGGTTTATGATGGATGTTGTGGGGTGAGAGAGCATAAGGGACAAGGATGGAAATGAGGCTGAATAAGGAAAACTACTGTAGGGATCCTCCTGTCGACAGGTTTGGGAACCATCTGCTGCATCACCATAGCAGAGCCTGTAGACCTTTGTGTATTAACCCAGGGTTTCTAAACCTTTTTTTTTTTTTAAACACTTCTCATGATCCTAGAAATTACTGAGCCATGGTTTCTTCTAAGCTTGAAAATGGGCCAGATTTTTCTGTCCTTGCTGTTTTCAAGAAAAAGGGAGTGGCTCTGTATATAGAAATGATAATATATTTACTGTAAAATCAGTTTTTTAGGATTAACAAAATTATTTTAAATATGTACAATGCAATGTTTTCGCACCAATGTTTATTTATGGCTGCTTTAGTATAATTTGAGCCATTTTAAGAATAACAAAGTTTCAAAAATGCAGTTTAAACCTGCAGTAACTGACCTTTTGTCCACTTGGGGGCAGTGGAAACAAGCTGTAAAAACAACATTAACACCAGATCAACTTTTGATGTGGTGAACCTTGTGATATTGCAAACGGCTGCCTTTGTACTCATCCAGCAGATTCAAAGCATCATTTATTTTGAGTTTTTGGTAACCTAATGAATTGAAGTCCAAAAGTCAATCTCTTTTTAGTGTCCACAAACTACTGAGAGAAATACTTGGTTCTTCAGCTGCTAAATGCTCCATTGTGTTCCCCAGCCTTGGCTGACTTTATCCGTCTGTAATTTACTGTTATTTACTGCTGAGCAGGCAGAGTACAGCAGGTTTACCAGAGCCTCATTGTTGAACGAAGCTGCCAGAAGCAATGCTGATGAGAGCGGTGAGACTGAACCGAGACAGTAGAGTTATTGCCTGGAAAACAAAAAAAACAGTGAGGTGGAAAAGGCTGCACAGCTCAGTGGAGCTGAGGGCAACTGCAGAGCCGGGTGACACGACTCCTCACATACAAGTAACCATGCGATCTATTGCTGATATAAGAATATTGATTTTAGCTGCTTTAACACTATCCATAAGGCTTCACATCACTAGACTCACTCCGAGGAACTGTCCATCAAGCAACTTCCTCTTATGTCAACCCAGAGAGTTTAGTTCCTGACTACACTTTGCTCACGCCAGCCTGAACTGCTGATGGAAGTGGCTTGTGTTGTCAATATGCCAAGATTGTTGTACTAAACAGGAGCTTGTCCACAGGTTAGCCACTGGAAGCCAATAAGCCACCAGTAGATTTATCTTTACAGCTAAATCAGTAGATTCCAACCTCTCTACACCCTGATTCATTAAAAATGAAACTACTCTTCAGTTCAGAAATAGATGGATTTTTTTCCTCGGTTTTACTTGATTAATTTTCTAGAATGCGGCAGAGGTAAAGTACCATAGTTCACAAGGAAGAAAACAAAGACTGGAGGCAAGAAAAACAAAACATAATTAAGTGCAGCTGAAATGTTACTTCTACTTTTCCACCCTGTTAATTATCTTGCCATCCCTCAGATAATGGTAGCAGTCTAACCAGTGCTAGATGTTCCAGGCCAATAATGATAACTATATCAGCCAACATTCATTTTTACCTGCATGAAGTATTTTTCATTAGGGCCCTTTAAAACACAATTCTAATGAATTGTGGCCAAGACATTGAATAAGCAGTACAATGTATAGTTGTAGGAACAAACCCTCTCATTTACATACTATAGATTAAATGTAAAGGAGACGGTGTCCCTTAATTATTTTTGGGCCTTTTTGCAATATCATGATATTATCAGCCGTCGAAATACGCCACTATTAATTTATCTGCAATAATCTAACAAAAGCTGATAAATCTCCACGGTCAACTTATTGGTTGGGCTCTAGTCTATTGTATTATTGTGATGGAGACAGCTGGCAAAAGAGCTGTGAGTCAAAGTTTCCTCCCAAGTGTATATTTTTCCAATGGCATGCCAACCTGAGGTTGGAGAAACTGCACCTACCAGGCTGCAGTGCTGATATTTTCTGTACAATGAGAAACATTCTGATGCGGGAATGACGCAGGAAATTAATCACTATAGAACAATATTGCCAATGTGAAGCTCTTTCCCTCAGAGGCTGTATTGTGTATTTCTTTGGGAACATGTGGAGACTGTACTGTAGATTTATATTTGTGTATATGCTTTTTAATGAATGATTTCATGCCAGGTATTTTAACCAAAATAATGTGAAACAACATTTAGCACTCTACTGTCTTTGCATTGTATTCCTACAACAGCCAAATTCTGTATTAACTAAACCTTCCAAACTTGTATGAAGGGCATTTTACTCCACCACCTAATGTTTGTTAACCCACTGTTGTATTCCTAATGAAATACTTCTTTTGTACAACATTTTAAACATAAAAGTATAACCTATATATTATACTTCTAATGGTGATTTAGTATTTTTAATTTTTGTACAATTCTTTCACTTCTACCACAAGTTTATTAAATGTTTGCCAGTCAAACAATGTGAAACATTTATCTATATTATTTAAAATTATATAATAAATGCTCTCTCTCCATTTACTTTCTTTTGCTATAGCCTAATTTCCAGAATTTTAAGTGTGCGTAAGCAGAAGAAAGTTTTCCTCTTTAAACAGGGTTTTAAACAGGGGCCATCATGATTTTAACAGTTTACATTAGTTTTTATCTGCCTTTTAAATTAGCATGTTGTCAGAGAGTTGTCTAATCACAAATTTCAAAGATGTTTATTTGCATTACGTTAATTGATATTAAATCTGTTTATTTAATGGTTTACTTGTAGTGGAAGGAAAATGTGTTTTTCAGAGCAGCAATGACTAGTCAGTCGATTAATAACTCGACAGAAAATTAGAAAAATATTTTTGCAACTGTTTTAATACTGAAAAAACATTTAAGTCGTTTTTTCCTGCCATGGGATAACGTCTCTTTGAGGTTCAGAAAATTGTAACTGACATGTTCATAATTTTCTTCACATGTATCAATTAAACACTTTTTCGATCGATCAAGAAAATGACAAAAGGATTAATCAATCAATAATAATACTTGTTACTTGCAGCCCTGTTTTATTTCCTCGCTGCCAGTTGTGTCCAATGGAGCTTAAAGTAACAGGTTTGACAGTTTGTATGAATGTGATTATTTGGGATTTACTCCTTTCTAGGTAATTATCTGTCACATCGTCACAAAATTGACAGTTCTAGAGCTAGAAAGAGTAAATCTACTTTTTAACAAAAAATAAAATACAGTTTTAAACAACAAAACAAAACGTATTTACTACAAAACCCGGCTTTACTCACGTTTCCTTTGCTTTGCTCTTAGTGTCTAACGTTGAGCTGTGTGCGGTTCGAACCAGCAGGGGTCGCTGCCGGCGCCGCCTCTTTCCGGGGGGGGGGGGGGGATAAGACGTCAGCGTGAGGGTTGAAAGGGGAAAGGTCGTCGGAAACATGGCCGCTCCCCTGGATGACATGTTTTCCCTCTGCGCGGACCCGGGCAAAGTCGGCGGCTTCGTGGAAGTCAGGTTCATAGACGACGTGAAGGTGAGACTGAGCCGGTCGCGGCGGGCCGCGGGGGCCGAGGCGGACCGGTCCCTGGATGCGGTCCCTGGATGCGGTCCCTGCAGCCGCGTCGTCGCAGGCGCACGCCGGGTCCCCGGGGATGTGGCACGGCTGCCGTGATCAGGGAACAACCGGACGGACTCCGTGAAAATATCGACGTGTCGTGTGTCCGGACGCGATCATACAGCGACGCGTCTGTTGTCGTTTGTTTTTTTAATGAAACCGTGTGGGGAAAACTGAGGGGACAGGGACCGGGGGTCACTTTACAGCATAGAACCTTCTGGGGTCGTGTGTGCACGAAATGGTCGTGATGCTAAAGTGCCAAATAACTAAATCTGATGCCCCACAATCCTTTTTATTCTCCCCCTTGTATCCTGATGTTTCTGTTTTAATACAAACCATTAAACCTGAACTCCTCTGGGTGCTTCAGATTTGCAGTATGAAGCCTGTTTTTTTTTCACAGAGTGAGGAAAAACCAGGCTTCCTACAGTTTATTTATTAAATAAAAACGATGTTTATTGGAGGGGTGAAGGGGAAAGGGTTGTGTGACACTTGATTCAAGTCAACACAAACCAATAATAACTGTCAGAGGCACTGGAGTAGAGATGCCTCTCACCTCACCTAGGAGCTCAAAACCCAATATTATTCTACCTGGAGCCAATGTCTTCGAAGATAATAAATCCCACACCTTAAAGCACACAGTCCCAGACGAGAAGAAGGGTTATGATATGATAGTATCAATAAGACACCTGGAACCGACACAACTTTATAATAACAAAACTTGCAGGGGTTCAAGTCCAATGGACTCGGAGAGAAAGGCGATCAAAAGGTCAAAGACGACACAAGCAAAGTTGAGAAAAATAAGCAGAAGTTGCTGTGTTCCAATGACTGATGTGCCATGTACAAAAAAAGGATTGTTTATTTTATTTTAATGTGTCTGTGTATATATATATATATATATATATGTATTTATATTTTTTACATGTTTTAGGGCAAGGGCCTCTTCGCGAAACGGAGCATCAAGAAGGGAGAGACCATTTTCATTGAGCGGCCTCTCGTCTCTGCCCAGTTCTTGTGGAATGCTTTGTATAAATACAAAGGTGACGTGTCTCCAAAGTGCTGCTTGCTGTCTGCACCCAAATACAAACAAGAAAGTTCAGTGATGTAAATAAAACTGTGCACATTTTAGACATATGCAGAGAGCTACTGACTGCAGTTCTTAAATGACTTTTTGAACTACATCTTGCACCATTGAACAAGGGATGAGACAGATGTGTTAGTAATACACTCAGCTGCCATTTTAATAGGTACACCTATCTAAAACTAATGCAGTCTAATACAACAGTCCTGCTATAAATCCTCCCTTTTAGCAAAGTTTACAAAGCTCTGTTTGTGTTGAAACGGTTTCAGAGACATTGATTCAAACTTTGTGATAATTTTGAAGACTGTAGTTTGTTGTGCTGTTGAACTGTGTCACTAACAATGAGAGATGCTTCTGTTATTTGGCCTATGCCCATTGGTATAAAAGGGGTTGAAGGAATATTAAAAACACCTGTCGGTGTTTTTATAGTACCCTTTATTTGTGGAATAGGATGATTGACAATGCCAGACAATAGACTTACTCAACAAATTCTTACTGGAGTTGCTTAAATATTTAATTGTGGGCAAGATAACTTGCAGTTATTCCCTACATTTAGTTTAGTCTCTGTCATTTGAAAATTATCAAGAGAAATGGTTAGGATAAATATTAAATAAGCCAAAACTGAAAACAGCTATTGTTATTAAGCAGATTTATCAACCCTGAACCTGAGCAGAGGTCAGAGGTCTGTTTGAGCACAGTTAAGATCTGGATGCTGTCGCTCAGTCCCAAAGGAAGACAGAGAGTCTCTCCTGTATGGTTCTGATGAGGTTGAGAATGAAACGCATTCATATTCTATTGTCATCTTCCAGTTAAACTTTTTTCCAGAAAGTGTTCTGCTTGGGATCATATGATATGACAGAGGAATGGTGATTACAGTACTTGTTAACATAGATTTGTCATAGCTATTTATTCTTTCCTCATTCATATTCAGCAGCATCATGCTGCAGCCTCCAAAATGATCATTCAGCTGAATCAACACCTCTCTAAAAAAGTTTCAACACAAACTGAACATTATGACCTTCATGAAGGCAGGATTTATTGAAGGACTGTTGTGTGAGACTGCATTAGCTTTATCTTGGTTTAGTTAATAACCTTGAGTTTATATAAAAATATTTTGCACACAGGGGCAACAAAAGCATGTCTTTGTTTTTTTTTGTTTAAATCAGAACATGGGACTTGATATACACTGTACAAATCTGGGTTTTAGGAGGAGTCTGAGAATTAATCTTTAATGTCATAAATGAGCAAGATCTAACTAACATTTTACCTCTGCTCATCCCCTCCAATGTCCTACTTGGTCCTTATACAGCCTGTGAGTACTGCTTACGTGCCCTGGAGACTGCAGAGGAGAATGCCAGGAGACTGAGCGGCATCCCTGGACTCAGCCTTCCTCACCCTGAGCTCTGCCGTGTTCGACCAGAGCTGCACCAGGCCTGCCCCCAGTGCCAAGTCAGTCTGATTATCAACTGAAAAACCGATTTCCCACTTAGATCGATTTTTTTGGCTTTGAAGGCCTAATTTTAATCTTATTTATGAAAACAGTGGTCATATCAATATTCTGTGAGGCAAGAAACATTGATTTTGAATAAGTTGTGGTCAGGAACCGCCGCTGTATCAGTGGTAGACGCCGTGACCAGTTAATCAATTTTTAGAGGCCAGTATTGGCACTATGGATCAATAAATCTCTTTTTATTCACCAAACTGAAAAGCTGAGACAAATGTTTATCCTTGTTGATTTCTTTATATTTGCAGTAACATGCATATACATGTATAGGACATATACAAACACATTGTGCTTACTGCAAAAATGTGTCTTGCAGTTCATTTTCCGATTTGGATTCCTGAAGCTAAAAATAACTTACTTAGTTGTACTTAAATAGCTTTTTTCCCCTCACAGAAAATGTAAAATCAATGGATGTTAAGTGCAATAAAATACAAGCGATTAAGATTAATATAAGGAGCTATTTAACGAATTAAATTAAAAAGAACAAACACTGTAAAAACAAAATATAAATCAATTTTAAAAAAAAATGCATTGCAACAAAATAATATACCTTTAGGAGATATTTAAATATACAGCGTTGATTTACAAAGAACCCCTTTCCACCTGAACTACACTGAGCTCTATTAAATGAGTAAGTATTTCTCATAATTAGCCATTAGTGTTCAACAGCTCTAGAAAATTCAAAACATTGCTTCATTTTTTTCCCATTTCTCAGGACAACTGTTATTTATTTATATATATATATATATATATATATATATATATATATATATATATATATATATATATATATATACTTTCCTGATGTCATTAAATATAAAGTTGTGGTTAGTGTTACTAACAGCAGGTATAAATGTGATACACTTTTTGCATTGTGGGAAGCCTTGATATATTCAAGTCTGTTAATACTGCATTGTAATACAGTTATACCCACTGAGGCATTTTTCCCTGGAGACATTGAAAACATGGTTTCTATTTCAAAATGCCCTCTTTTTACAGATTCTGTATAGAATAATTCTGGTTCAAAATGCATGTGGAGGTGTTTTCACATCTAGCAGATGGGAGACAGTCTAGCCAGGCTACAAGTCAGATTACTGTTGTGAAGGAATAGGAGGCCAAGCAAATAATTTCCTGATTACATCCACCTCCCACAATAGATGATGCTAAGCGATGAAGGCCTGTGGTTTCTAATAATTGGTTAAGGAAATGATGCTGCATGGAATGACGCAGCCAGGCGGAGAGAGGAGGCTGAATATTTGTTGAATGATTTGTGTCTTTTTTTTTTTTTTTTTTTTTCTTTAATGCTTGTCACTTCAAATGGTTTCCATTTTCCGTGTTTTCCTGATCGATATCAACTCATCACGCTCTGCAGGTGATGTATTGTAGCAGCGAGTGTCGACATGCTGCTGCAGAGCAGTACCATCGGGTTCTATGCCTGGGTCCCTCCCAGGAAGATCCAGACCACCCTGTCAACAAGCTTAAAGATGCTTGGAGGTGAGGGAACATTTGGTACATGCACTCAGTGGCCACTTTATTAGGTATACCTGGAGAATCCTTTGCCATCCAATACAACCTCCGCCAAAACATTCTGCCATTCAAAGAAGTTTCTGACATGTAGAAATTTTCATTAATATGCTCATTACCGAGGTCAAGGTCAAAGTGGTGGTGTTCTGCTGGACTACATCATATTCAGGGGTCTTTCTCATTTTTTGTCCTCCCTATTTACATACAGAAGGGTTGAGGGTTTGTACAGGTGTATCTAAAAAGTGGCTCCAGAGTGTATGTTTCATTGTAAACCCAAGTGAATGCACTGATTTCTTTTTTAAAATGTCTATATATCTCAATGAAGATACATTTTCTCCTCATCAGGACTATGCATTATCCTCCAGAGACCTCCAGCATCATGCTTATGGCCAGAATGGTAGCTGTGATCAAACAGGTGAGTCTCTAATTTTACTTTTCACTCCAAACTATTGGGTAAAAATTTTTTTTTAGGTCCAATTCTTTCTGGTGTATGTGTAATAATCTTCAAGGTATTCATCTAAAAAAATAACGATAAAAGGACAAATATATAGAAACAAAGCACAGGTATCTTGCTGTAAAACAACAGAACATGCTGCATGTAATTAGATTTTTTTTTTCTTTTAATTTCCCACTCCTTATTATTCCATCGTTTTTTTTATTCAAAGTTTCTGGTGATTAACCTTGCTTGAAATTAACTTTTCCGTGACTCTTAAAAATAAGAAAGTTATTTTGTGAAAACCTTTTTTGTTATATGATAAGTGGTAAGAATTTTAATTTGAACAGACTCTCATCTTGTGGTTGTCACCTGACTGACAGTGAACAAATGACAATGTGATGGACATATTGAATTGAAAACGTTTAATGTGGCACTGTGATTTTAAACCAAGAGATATCAAATATTTACCATGGAAATTAAGATGAGGCAATTTTCAAGTGTGCGGAAGTCGAGATTCTTGCTGTACAAACATGACTGGCAACAAGTTGCTTCTCATTAAAGGGATAAAAACAAGTTTTGAATCTACAGTTATTCACAGGTAGGTACGCCCAGTAATTTAGTTACAGTTCTCGGTGGACCCTGTCTTATTATTAACACTTATTATCATTCTAATAAGCAGTGCAGCATTAGGCATGTGTAGCCAAAAAAAAAAAAAAGAAATGTACTAACAATAAAAAGCACTATAATAACCAAGCTGCACAGTATTAACATTTTTTATGTCGTGCAGGCTAAAGACAAAGCACACTGGCAGAAGCTGTTTTCTCACTTCTGCAGCCGGGCAGCAAACGAGGAAGAGGAGATTGCCCATAAGCTCCTGGGAGAGCAGTTCAGAGTGAGTTACCATCATATTAGTTCTGCTGGAGAGATGAAGTTGTTGAGTTGCAAAACATATCAAGTCTGGCAAGTTCAAAGCCAGTATCATGATCTCATGGCAATTGCAGTAATTTACAGGTCAATAAGTATGACAGTGTCCTGAGACATGGTTAAATCTCACCGAGGTCATCAGCACTTATGACATATGCTTTTCTGTCATGTAAAATGTATTATTTAATTCACATTGTTTCTGTAGGGGCAGCTGGTCTTGTTACACAGCCTTTTTAAAGCAGCACTTTATGATGATCAACTCAGTCGGGTAAGTACATCTCAAATGTAGCCCACCATTAGTTTTGTTTGTTTGTTTTTTTTAATGTTTTGAGTCCAGTAATTGTCATTATTTAAATAAATTTTTACCAAATGCTGCACAGCTGCAACTAATATCTCGTAGGATGTTACTCAGGGCAGCTAAGTAAAACATTTTAGAACAATCTCTGCTTTTATTTGGGCTCCTTTGTCTCCTAAATGTTATCCTTGCTATTAAATCACTTTGGGTATAAATGTCATGAAATGCTGTTCAGCAAACCGAATGTAATGATTTTCTGATCTATTTTTTTTAAGTGATCTTTTTTTTTATTATATCATTATAAGCTGATTCTTTCTGGACAAAACAAGACATCTGAAGAAGCTCTATAAAATTTTGTGGCCTGAATTAAATTGATGATATAATAGTGATAAAAGCAGCAAATCCTCACACTGGAAAAACTGGAACCACAGAGTAGTGTTTGCTTCTTAAGTTAACTAATTAAAATAGTTGGAAATTAATTCCTTCTTGACCGACCAGTCACTTAATCAACCAATCACTTGCAGAGGTAGGACTACACCTAACAATTACCTGGACTGTCAGTTAATGTGCTAATTTTTTTTATTTTTATTTTCTATTTTTTTGTTAAATTGATTATCTATAAAATATCACATAATTATGAAAAGTGTGCATTGTAATTTCCCTCTGTACAAAGGGCTTAGATAAAAGGAAGAATTTTCCCTGCATTGATCAGTGACAGCACGGTTGTATTGCAGTGGTTCGTTCCTGAGGGTTTCCGCTCTCTGTTCGCTCTGGTGGGAACCAATGGACAAGGCATCGGCACCAGGTAAACACTCTCCTCTCGTCGTTCACTTGAGCTTTCCAGCCTTACTCTGTATCTCAAACTGTTCTCTCTCTTAAGTTCTATTTTTTTTCTGTACAATTCCAGCTCCTTGAGTCAGTGGGTTCATGCCTGTGATGCACTTGAGCTTCCCGCCCAGCAGAGGGAGCAGTTGGACTCCTTTATCGACCAGCTGTACAAGGACATTGAGAAAGGTCAGTTTGAGCCCAGTCTTGCAGTATTGTTTTTAGAATAAATTATTTTTTTGTCTCACCTGAGCAGATTTTCAATGGTCATATGAGTGACTGTTATTTTTCTCTGTGTTGCAGTTTTGACCCAGTGACATAACTGATTATTATGCAACCTGTGTGTAGAAATCAGTGAGAGGTCAGGGGTGTGCATAATTTGTCTTTTTCTCTCTGTAGAAACGGGAGACTTTCTAAACTGTGAGGGCTCTGGACTTTTTCTGCTACAAAGCTCATGTAAGTGCAGATGCTGCCCGTGTTACGAGAGCTGCCACTTCAGTTCAAAGACACTGCCATTCTGGTCAAGAGGCCATCAGATGTCCCTTTTTCTTCCTCCCCTGTTGACTCTTTGACCCTTGCAGGTAACCACAGCTGCATACCCAACGCAGAGGCGTCCTTCCCTGACAACAATTTCCTGCTTCACCTCAGTGCCCTCTGTGACATCAGCCCAGGAGAGGTCAGCTGACACGTCTGGGTTTGGAGTGATAAATTCTGGCCTGGGATAGATGGGACAGAACATCCCTCTCTAGCTTTGTGTGCTCCCTTGTCAGATGGTATTAGAAGGCTGAGACTTTGAGGATTGAACTGGGTTTGTCAAGCTGTCAGAAAGATTGAGAAGCCCTGCGTCTGCGCGGCACAGTAATGTCACAGCAGCCGTGCTACTTTCACAGCAAAGCTCCCCATTGAATAACATTTCACCAGTAGAGAGAGGGAAGGAGAGAGCAACCTCCTGCATAAGGGGGGAAAAAGACATTTGAAAAATACCAGTAATATGTTTTTGGGACTAAACTGTTAAAACTTTTAGCATCACTAACTTCATCTTATTGACGTTGGGCTTTTTCAGCCTGTTCAACATCTTTTTTTTCCCTTGAATTTTCAGGAGATCTGCATCAGTTACTTGGACTGCTGTCAGCGGGACCGAAGCCGTCACAGCAGACACAAAATTCTGAGGTAAACATCTGTAATCTCTCGGATGAATCGCTTTGATGGGGGTCATACTGTTGTGCATCTGGATCAATAAAAAGCCTCCCAGGCAATAATGGGCAGTCTTGGGGCACAGATGTTAGGGGTCCGGTGGCTACTCCTGTGCTCATGCTCTTCATTGATCAACATGATGTCAGTTCATCTTTGATTTATGCCCCAACACTCGAAGGTGTGCGTGCGTGTGTGTGTGTGTGTGTGTGTGTGGGGGGGGCAAGTTTGCTTTGCAGGTTTCTGGGATGCATGAGGTTTTTACTGCATCTTGTGGTAAGTCTGCAGTTGCACTCCAGGTTGCTGGTGCGAATCTCCCTATGCCCCACATATTACACCACCTTACACCATCTTAAACTATTAATTAAATATTGATCTTCTCTAGTATGCAGTGGTTGCTGAACACCACCAGATTTTCAGACCAGCAGAGTGTTAAATGCCACTGATTAATTTTGTTCTCGTTAACGGTACAACAATATGACTGGCGGAACATTTTCTTCCCAGGGAAAACTACCTGTTTGTCTGCTCATGTCCAAAATGCGTCTCCCAGACGGATGAGCTGGATGTGACATCAGAGGAAGAAGAGGAAGAAGAAGGCGAGGCAGAAGGTGAAACAGAGGGGGATGAGATGGAAGATGAGATGACAGATGTCTGATGAAAGCCCATATTGTCCTGAGCCGTTCCCATTCCCGCCACCACACTAAGCAACCGTGAAGCCCAGAAAAATAAAGACCAGTCCAAATCATGATCTGCATTTTACCAGAACTTTCAAAACCTCTAATGATCATTACATTTCACTCATCCTTTGTCCAGTTTGAGCGATCAGCCACAGAAAGTGTTTCTTTAATGAGATACACGTATGCAGTGTGTGTCATTATTAGGACAGTGATACGTTTTTATTGTTTTGTCTCTACTTCAGCACTCTGGGGGTTTTGAATACAGCAAAGACAAGTTTCAGGGTTTTCGGGGTTCACATCCATATTGGGTGAATAGTATGGGATTCATAGCCATTTTACCCTCGGGGTCTATGTATAAAAGGATGCTAAAAATCTCTGTGGGTTCATCACTATGAACAACCCATTACATTACACTGTCATTTCATTCCTGGTTAGTTTATAAAATATTGATCAGAGCAGCTGTAAATTAAAGCTGAAAGTCAGCTTTATATCCCCATAAGTTACTGTGTCATTTGAAATCCAATGCACAGGATTACAGAGCCAAAAACAAAACTGACTGCACAGTGTCTGACCTCCAGGGCCACTAATTACAATTCAGAAGAACAGTTATCATTTCTTGCTCCTTTCAACTCTTAAAAAAAAAAAAATCAAAGGATAATTGCTTCTCAGGTTTTTTTTGTTGCTCTACTTATAAGTTTCTTACGAGTCTATGCATACTGTATTGAGGAGGCTTTTTATTTACAGGCCACTGTAATTACAGTCCCTGTCATATGGGAGGCATCCAGCCAATGAAAAACAGTTTGATTTTCATACCATGATATATGGGGTTAAGTTAAACCTTACTTAATGTTTGATGGAGACCTTGAGTGGAAAATTGCTTTGTCAGTAACAGTTTGCCCTTTGTTGAGAACTGTATTTCAAACCGTGGTTCCACATGAGCGAAATTGCTGCTGCCCACACATGCATCAATATTACAACAGTGACTGTAATCACAAATCCCAATATTTTCAGTTACTCCACAAAGATTGGAAATATTGAAGGAGCCTTCCCAATTTTCTCAGTTGGCATTCAGTACAGTGGCACAGGAGAACATGCCTTTGTAAGTCACACAAGTATAATTTAAATATTATAACTGCAGCAAACAGGAGCCTAGCAGTTGTCGTTTTTACTACTCTGGCATAAACCATTGAAATTGGATGTCTGTGGAGTCGTTTATCTGGTTTACTCACCTCCTGCCTTTGCTATAGAAGATTGTTCTGGTAAAATATTTGTTTAGTCATTGCATATTAACCACAAATCCTTAAGTCAGATTGTCTTCCTCAAAGGGGTTTGAGTCTCCACTAATCATTGCTTTTTTTATGGCCACTACACTCCAGGCAGATTTTGCTGAAAGCACTTATAACTTGGCACATACAGAACCAATATTGGATATCTTATTTAATATCAATCAGTAAGTGGATTAAATGAGATGTTCTACTGCTAATACCTGCCAGTCTGCCACTGTTCACATTAATAGTACATATGGTCTAATTAGTGCTAGCAGAGCGTGGATAAGAATGTCTACAGTAATAGTGTCTTTGCATAGTTAAGATTAATCCTCTGCTTTTCCCCTGTACCTCCAATCATCTAAGGTTGACATTTCTCCATTAACCTTCTTAGTTTAGGCTACCATGTCCCCAGTCATTGCTGTGCTTGCATCAAATGCTAATTCACCCTGGATGCACAAAAGAGAAATGGCAAAAAAAAAAAAAGAACACATTATGTCCATGAAAGGACGCACACCTGGGACCTACCACGGCGGGAGGCTGGACCTCTGGACACATCCTCGCGTTGAAGCTCCCCCGCCATCAGCTGTCGTCCTCTGAAGCCATTCCAGAATTGCTGCAGGGTTCTGTAACTTTTGACTTTCGCTTGGCAGCCCGCTGCAGGGGGTGATGCGCAGGAAGGCATACATATAATATAGACCTCTACATCACACAGCACGGCTAGGAGAGTAGAAAGGTCAGAGTCCACTCTGAGAAAAGTGGGACACAGAGGTTCATTTGAGGACTAAGGGGCAGGAAGAGAGGCAAGTGTTATGAGGAAAAGGGAAGTGGGAGGAGGTTTATGAAGACCAGTTATTACTATGCAGAGAAAGAGTCTTTTATTCTGACCAAAACGCTTCATTTCAGAGACTACAATGATTTAAAAGTGGCATTAAACTGACTGAACTATTTATGGTGATAAAAGATGGCATATTTTTTCAATATGTTTTTGTTATGTGCAGAATATGCAGTTTTATCTGTTACTTGTAAGACCTGAGTAGACATTGCTACATAAAAGTTGTTGGGTTTTTTTGTTGTTTTTTGTTTGTTTTTTGTAAATCTCAGACTGAGATGCACATGCAGCTATGCTCCAAAATCTATACAGGGTTGAATAAAATGTGACTGGGATTTTTTTAGTCCTGGGCTGTTAGATGTGGAAGAATTCAAATAACTGAAGCAAAATTGCAACTCTTCTTATAACTGACTATGAGTAAAGATATTTATTTTTAGGGCTGCGACTAACAATTTCAATTATGGATTAATCTTATCAACTTTCCCAATTAATTTTTAAATTGTTTAGAAAATGCAAGGAAATAGAAATACCTGTCAGAACCCTGTAGAGCCCAAACTAATGTTTTTAAATGTTTAATTTATTTTTAATTAATTTTTAATTCATTCTTGACTCAATTGATTAGCCAGAACTGCTGTCGATTCATTTCACTAGTTGATTAACTGATTGTTTCAGCTCTATAAATTTTAATAGAATTTTTTTTAGTATGTTTGTATCCCCATCCTCATCTATTAGATGTTCTTCGACTTCAAATTACTTTTCAGTTTTATTTTTCCAACTTTCTTGATTTTTGACGGTTGTTTTTCTGTGAGGTCCTTTTGCTTTTGAAAGGTTATCCTCAAATTAATGTTTTGATTTATTATGTCATATTTTTAAATATATACTAACTGGTGGTGAAAAAAATTGGTCAGGTATGTAGTTTAACCCTTAAATACTACTTTATCCCGCTTGAGAATTTCAAACAACCTGCTGTTGATTTATTCACCAAGGTTAAAGGTGGATTGTGTTGTTTATGGCTTCCAGTGCGAAAGTTGTATAACTGTTTCACATTGTGTGCTTGAGGTGGGCAAACTATGAAATGGAATCTGGTTTTTAGACCTGAGCAAAGCGACTCTGCTTGAAACAGACACCATATGGAAACAATCTCCAACCTAAATTTGCGCTGTCCAGATTGGTTACTGCAACGGATACCACTGCTGCCTTGGAGGGCGACTCCAGAACTTGGGTGATGAACGACTGCTTCATGTGAAATCAGCCAACCTGGAGTACGATTATTGAACTTTAGCTCACCCTGCATGAAAATAAACAAAAAGAAATACAGTTTAAAAACACAAATGTGGTTGCTGAGTGAGCTGCTGGTCTTGATCAATGTTTGAGATTTCTGTGGTTAAGTTCTGCTCAAATTATTTCCTTGGGTTAAAATCAAAACGGTACAAATTGTCAACAGTACCTCTGCCATGTAGTCATTGGGGATACTTTTGAAACACTGTGGACTGCCTAGTAACCTCACATTTATCTTCAGGGAGAAACGTTTAGGACCTCAGTGGCGTCATATAAATCTTGCAGCGCGGCCTGAGTCAGTGGAACAGAACATAAAGAATTGAGTTGTGAATCATCCAAAGAAGGCTTGAGAATCACAAATGTTAAAACAGGATCCACAGTAAAATACTTACCATGTTTCTAGCTATCTGATAGAGAGGACCCAAGGGAAAATTCTACATCTGATACCTGGAGTGGGTTTGCAAAAAGATTCTACCTTGCTAGGAGGAAGAAGAATTCATGCCTAAATTTCTATCAGGGCCACCAGAAGATCAAAGTTTTTCACTTAATCCTGCGAAATATCTACATAATGGCTCAACAAAAATTTTTTCACAATAATTCATGGTCTCCAGAGAATGAATCCTGTAGACTATGGTGATCCTCTGACCCTTCCTTTAATGTCACCATGAGGCTGATGCGTGTTTTTGAGGAAGCCTCTCCAAAAGTGTTGGCTGGACCGATTTGAATTTTTATCCAAACATTCATGTCCCTCTGAGGATGAAAGCTCATAACTTTTGAGATAGCCTAATTATGCTAGCAATGTCACTGGGTCATAATTTTAATTTTCTAGACAAACTTGATGCAAAACTAGTGAAATTCTCACCAGCCTCAGCTGATCAGCTCAGTGCTAATTAGCAAATGTTAGCATTCTAACATGCTAAAGAAAGACAGTGAAAATGGAAAACATAATTGTCAAAGAACAGTGTGTTCACACACTAACCTTAGCATTTGACTCAAACGCTTTTAGAAATATGTACATCCTCACAGAGCTGCTAACATGGCTGCAGATGTTTTTCAAACAAAGATGGACTGATCATGAATGACAGATCAGCAAGCATCATTGTTCACTCTGGAAATACGGAGCTGATTAGTTAAAGTATTTTGTATGTGGATTCTTGTTTTTGAAGGTTTTTCCTGGCACAACTATGGAGCTTTTTATTCCTGCATGGGCAGATGAGTTTTTTGTTCTTTCTTCCCCTCCCTCAGTGGTGGTTTGAGACCTCCAGGACATGTCCACATTTTATTTTCTCAGACCTTTGAGTTCGGGGCTTGGGCAATTAAAATAAGACCATTGTGCTATATGTTAAAGATGTCAGCTGTGATCAACTGTGAATGCCTGGATGAATTCTTTCTCTAAGGTCAAACCAGACATTCCCACTGAGACCAAACATGGTCTGACTCATGTAGTGCAAATGAGGCATTTGAAACACTTTGGCCATTCAGTTTTATCTCACTATCTCTTTTTCACATCTTTTGCAGGACATTCAACACATCCTTGCTAGATGAGGCTAATGCTTTCTTTTGGCTCTGGCATTTCATAGTCCAAAATGCAAAAGGAGTAACAGTATCCAATTATGTTCAGCTTATTCTTATTAGAAGAATCATAAGCATGCTAGTAAGATAGCTTGGCTTGATAAGACACTTTCAATATCAGGCGCTTCTCTCAAATCCTGTGGGCAGCTGATTGATGGACAGCTCATCATGCAAAAGGTCACATTCATGATCTAATCATGAGAAATCTTTTCATACAAAAAAAGATATAATGAGATGAGGCAATTCTGCTTTTTCATTTAGTTTTATGAGAGCTGATTGATATGAATACTGCTGCATTCACAAGTGGACACACTGAAATATACATAAAATTTGTTTTATTTTAAAGCCCCTTTTTAATTTTAAAGTATTGGGGCTGAGCGACATCCTTCAGCAAATAGAGAGGGGAGATTGAATGATGATTTGCTAAAGAGCAGAGTTCTGTCAACCTGAATAAAGGGCCTTTTCAAACCGCAATAAGAGATCCTGATACCACTGACAAATCATTTAATCAATTATAAACTGAGAATAAAGACTAATGTATGACCATAATAGTAACTGCGGTATTTACTTAATATACAACCGTAGAGTGATGGTGCCCAGTGAACATTAGTGCACATCAAGTAGATGTTGCTTAAGGCTGTATAGTAAGGGGCAGGATTGTCTAGAAAGTCTATAAACGGTCAGCAAATTATGAACAATGCCAATTATAATGTCCAGAAGCCCAGGCTTCAGATATTGAGATAGTTTGTTTTGTCCAACTGACAGTCCAAAACTGAATATCTTATTATTATATAAAACAGTGGTAATCAGCAAATTCTCATATTTGAGGATTTGGAACTATTAAATGTTTGGCATTTTTGCTTTAAAAATAAGTTAAATCATTATTTGGTTATAATCAACAGTTGATCACTTTGATTAATATTGACTAATTGGCAAATTATTTCAGGAAGAAAGAAACATGTAGAATATGTAAGTAAGCCTGAAATATTATCTCTTTGGGTTTTACATATTGATCTCTACATTGGGATGCTGTGTGGCGGGCCCCAGGAGAATTTTGTCCTCCCATCAATCTCTGATGAAAATGCCTGTGAAAGGCAGGAACCTCTGTGAAGTGACCCTTTCAAGATGTATGGTGGTCTCCGTATTTAAATTCAAAAGAAAATGATCCCTCATCTCTAAATTTCACTGCTGTGTCTCAAATGAAATGGCCTGCGTGTTAAAGTGAGCCCCCCTCCTTTCTCATCACCATATACCCTCAGGACATGCTCTGACCAGCATGGGGGGGGGGGCCCAGGCCTAATGCTTTGTGCAGTTACTTGGGGTCCTCACAACTTCAAATGATTACACATAAAAAGACCCCATAGGAGTCTTGGTTTCACAAGGCTTTTCTTTCATGGTGAGACAGTCAAGCAACCATATGCTTCATACATGTAGCTTAAACAGTTGTATGCAAAGGTTTTGGCGCCACTGGGCAAATTACATATATTGTTGATGTTTGAAGTGAAAAAAAACAAAAAACAAAAACAAAAACAGGCATTAAAATTATCCTCCCTCAAATTTTAATACACTTTTACTTTTTACTTAATGAAAACAACTGAGTTTTGTTTTTTGTTTTTTTTGCAAAAGTTTAGAAGCTGGGGAATAGTTATTCCCTCTGACTCACAAATACATTTTGTAGCCAGCTAAGAGTCTTTTTTTATTCTTGATTTGTGAATTTTCGCCCACTCTTCTCTGAAAATCACTTCAAGTTTTGAGACATTTTAAGCTGTGTCAAATAGTCAACGTGATAAAGATCTACCCACAGATTTTCAATGAAATTCAAGTCAAGAAACTGCAGGGGGTTGTTCCAAAGCTTCAGCTTGTGTCTCTTGAAGTAGTTAATGATGGATTTTGGGGTCTGCTTTGGATCATTGTGCTGTTGTAGTTTCTTGACTGACTGCAGGACATCTGCATCCAGAATTTGCTGATATTCAGTGGAATCCATTCTTCCATCTATCTGTGCAATGTTTCCTGTGCCAAAGTATAACACCCCCCCCCATGCTTAACAGTATGCAAGGTGTTCTTTTTTTCAAAAATACCTTTAATTATTGTGGCAAAAGAGACAATTTTTGACTTCACAAAGAAGTCATCTGCAAGGAGTAGTTGGTGTATATTCTCAAATCAAAATAGAATGATTTTTAGCTGCTACAAGAAGTGTTTGTAAACTGTGATATCTGCCAGAGGGGGACAGTTGCCAAGTACTGACTTATTAGGGTGTGCAAAGTTTTGCACATACCAGAATTACTGCTTTTTTCAGTAGTGTCATGAAATAAAAATTAAGTGTATTAACATTTGGCTCTTTTTAAGTTCTGTTTGCTGCAGGGGGTGTGTTTACTCCTTTCCTTTCGCTTAAAGAAATAAAAAAAAAATATGTTATTTCCCATGGGGTGGCCTAAGCCTTTGCATACAAATGTACACTGATTAACAAACAACACTAATGCTGTGCCTGATTTATAAATATAAAAACTAAAACTACATTTGGTATTCACGGGATGTACTGGATGGCCTCTTGACCATCTTATTAGTTCGTCAGAGTAGTGAGTCAATAAATATTATGCACAAATAAATAATTATCTGACATTATTGCACATCAAAGGCCTTGTGCTACAGACAGGGCCCCTCTTATTGGAGAAAATATTCTTAGTCATCAATATTACCTCAGGGCATCGTCTAATTAATGAGCAACAAAAGCATATTATTTAGCACTGGCTTCCTATTACATCTGTTCACAAAATGAATGGATATAACATTTACTTGGGCCCATTTTTAAAGCATACAACATGAGCACCAGTGTGCAAAAAGTATGCAGAATTTCCGAGAAGACTAAGTATTTATTTACATACACAATCCTCCACAGACCAGTCCGGTCCAGATGAATTGCTGCATCAGGTGCCTCTGTCTATACTATATCACACTCACATGTCTTGTTCTCCAGATGGAGGAGCCTCTGAAGGCCCCTGTTGAATGAAACTGAACTGTTTCAAAAAGTTTCATGATTGGGCTTAGAGGTGCAAAATCCACCAGGACAGAAAGTTGGATCCAAGCAAAAGCTGGAAATGTGATTAAGGCCGGAACCTCTGTGGTAGGGGATCCACACAACAAATCCCATACCCAACACCGTGATTCTGCCGTGGTTCCTCAGGAGTCATTTAGCATTTTGTTAACATAAACCTGTTTAGTGTGACATGGGATGAAGGCCCCTGAAGTGACAGATGTTTCTCTTTAATGTGATGGGAAGTAATTTTTTTTTTAGGTTTTGTGAGGTTGAGTGAGAGATGCTCAGGTTGCTTTGGGCTGTTTGAAATCCTGGGCTGATCCAGTGTTTTTCTCTTCATAGGCTGGCATATTGATATGAAATACACCTCCTCTGTTTCAGCGAGCAAATAAACTGCTCCATCTTGCTTATTTCCTCTCATTCCTTTCTCAAGAAAAGAAAACAGAGACTTGAGTTTATTTCAAATACATGAGAATTAAAGGGTCATTGTAGCCTCAAGCAAGGTACTCTTAAAATTAAAGTTTCACATTATAAGTATAAGAGAGGCTGCTTTCTGTATTTAAAAAAAAAAAAGAACTAATATGCACTTGGAAATGGGTTTTATGTTCATACAAGTATTTTTTCTTAAATTTAATTGCTTCTGGGACTTCTGAAACACTTTTTAGCCATTTAACTGCCTTGAATGGAAATAGCTCCATGTTTCATATGACGGTCCATCTTCATCTGCTAACTGGAGGAATTGTATCACAGATTTTGCAACACTGTAGTGTTTGTTCAATTGTCATGGGACGGTTCTAGGATTGTAGAGGAAGAGGACAAAAACAAAGGCTTCTCTCATGAAGCCGCCGGTCTGTTTGTGTGGTTGGTTGAAGAGTCTGGAGACACCAGAGGGAAATCCACCAGACCTTCAAAGGGACTGCACAGTGAGGAGTGTTGGCAGACTGCTGGTTTGGACAGCTTGAATATCTTACAACACAACCCCAGTTAACTGACGAGCACACATAAACAGCGTTACTCGCCACTATGGATGAGCAAGCAATACAATAAAAAGGCCAAAATATTTACATTTACAAGAGTGATTCTCAAACGGGGGGTACTCATGAATTTGTTACAGAGTACGCATAAAGATTGTAGAGTATCTCAATCAATTTGAAGAAAATTCGATATAAAAACTACCCAAAAGTCAACTGTACCAACTGAACATTATACCGTGATTGAGAGTGCGTGAAAACTGGTTAGCAAGCAAGCAGCCAAGTCTAAACAGCAAAAGCAATGGATTTATGGTTGGAACAGTTCAGACGGCTAGCTAGAAGTACTGGGTAAATGTTGACCACATTAACCATTGACTGAAGAGTACCAACTACTGTGGACCAATAGCAAGTCTTTGCTATTTGCCTAATGCTCATATTGTCCGCAGCACTGGATCTTACACCTGCATTACCAGTAGTAGACTTATCTAAAGATATAAATTCCCACATACCTAGTTGTGAGAAATTCAATCCATACCTTACATAATCCCATCAAGGAAACCGCAACGGCTTCAACTATTTTATCATGTATCTATTGGCCAGTGTATTGAGACATGCAAACACTGAAACCTGGTTATGATATTTTGTATTTTTGAGAGACAGAAATATGTGTGGCATGACACATATTCAAGAATATTCTTTGGGATGTGGAAAAACAGTTTAACATTAAAAAAAACTATTATAAAAACAAATTCTTCCACTAGTGCAAACAATATTTTTGATATGATTCATTCTTACATTTGCATGTGTTCAGTCAAGAATTTCATTTTAACAGTGCAAAATGTATACGGAACAGGAGGTCCTTGGGTATGCTTGAGATTTGGGCTGTCAGCAGCTCATCTTTAATGTTGATTCCCTCGAGAAATAATACTGGTTTAAACAAAATCTACTGTGTGTTGGTTTGTTTCAGCTGCAGGAGTTTCCTCTGCAGAAATATTTCTCCAGAGAGTTTCCTCTGCAGCTGTTTCATCACCTTTCAGTCAAAAATGCAAATCAAAGGAGAGACTCTAGTGTTGATTCATTAACATTTTCTTTGCATTAAACTTTTCATTGTTAAAATTTGGGACTGAGAGTGTTAGTTGTATCTTAATATTCTCACAACATCTCAGACAGGCTGAGGGACGGAAGGAGTGTTTCCTTCCACCTCATACAAATCCGCATGTCTTAATAGTCTAACCTGTAACAAAGGGCGTCCTGTGTTAGTTCAATAGGTGAAAGTGATAGATAAATAGTCAAAAAGTTGTCTAAAAGTCATGGATAAAGGATTGAAGTAGCTAAAAGTACTGAATAAATGGTAAAATAAAAAGTAAAGGACTGGTGATCGAACTTTCCAGTGATGCTCCACAATTTGTTGTTGTATGATTGCAAAGTTGCCCATACTAAACTTAACACAGATTGTTCTAAAGTGTAAACATCATTACTGTAACTCTCAACCTTTAAACAGTCAATATTCTTAAATAAAATCCAGTATAAGGTTTATATAAATTAACACATCTGGTACATGGCATTGAGTTGTTAAGTTTATCTGACAGAGCGGTGAGCAACAACTGATTTACTGCAACAGAAACCAGGAATGTTTGACTGTACAGCTCTAAATGCATACATGTAGTATGAGACAGATATTTCTATGAGGCATTTTTCCACACTCACAAATACAGGTACACAGTCTCTCTCACACACACAGGAAGCCACTGAATTATAGATGCAGAAAGAGGAAATTCCTCCCTTTACCCTCTGTCACTCAGGCTCTGACCTTGCACTAAATCAATTAGTAGTGCTGCAGGCAATCAGTGGACCTCCCGGGAGACTCTATGAATGTACCCTTAATTTGGGAGGGCCTCTTGGACCTCTCTCCACTGTCCCTACCTGATGGGTGGCCACTGCTCCTGTTCACTCAAACAGGACAGTCATTTCACACAGGGCAAATCAAAAAGCAGTAGGGGTTAGATCGTTTTGTTTCCTCTGCTGTGTAGCATTCTGTCGTGTCCATGAAGGGTCCTCTCCTGCATGGTCAGGTGGGTCGTGTTCCACTTGGTGACCACTGTGATGGTCCCTCACTGTGTCCTTTGTTTAAATTTGTGTTCTCTCCCTTGTGGTGGCTTTTTTTTTTATTTTTGTTTTTTTTATAAATGGGACCGCACCTACACAGCGCTTTTATCTTCTTTCTCATTGTTTCGCATTTCTTCAGCGGAGTGGTTTTATGCCAGTTTAAATGCGAGTTTATTCTGGCATAAAACCACTCGACTGCTGTAAACCAGCACGGTGGGAGGTGAGACAGATGGAAAAATCTCGTGTTTGGCAGCATTTTGATCTAGAAAATGAATATAGGGTTGAATGTAGGCTGTGTCAGAATAAACTGGCATATAACCAATTGACTGGAGCAATGTGTAACCACAGTAAGCATGGGCATGTGGATGTTACCCTCCAAGGAAAGAAGGCTGCTAGAACTAGCACTGCTAATGTTAGCTGCACTCTGCAAACAAATATGAGGTTATTTACCTGTATACGCTTCGATCCTCCTTAATTCCCCATTAAACTGTGCTCAATTTTCATAGTTTTCTGAATGTTTTCTTACTTTTAGACTAGTCGACTAGTCTAAACTTTTTAATCGACACAGAAATTTATTGTTAGAAACATCTCTAGTTCCAGCTTATTAAATATGTGGAAGAAAAAAAATCATCACATAAAGATATACAAGCAAACCATGTAATATGACCATTATATTGAATGATTCTATAAATTATAAAAGTTTAAAAGTCCCTCTCCAGCTCAGTTTATTGCTGCTAATTTTTATTTCAGTGTGGCAGTTTCTATTCCAAAATTTACTTTTTCCAAAGTCCATATAAATTCTATTAATACTAAATAAATCCTCTTATATTTTACCTCCACTGTCACCATGTGGTTGACTGTTGAAATTGAGCATTGATATTTGACAAAATTTTTCATGAAAAAGAGATGTCCATCTAATGTTATTGTATGAGCATTCATGAGACAAGACCACACACTGCATTGGAAAAGATTTTCTTTCTTTCTTTTTTTTTTAAAGGTCTGTTTCTCATTAAGTTCATGTTTCCATCCATTACAATGGGAAAAATATTTAAATTAATGGAAAATAGCACAAATAAGTTTGGCTAATTGCATATATTGCAGGCTTATCTGTAAATCTTCCATGCATCGCTCTAAACTTCATCCCAGGCTGTCTTGGCGTTTCCGTTTGGGGAACCTGACACTCATTTGAGCTTCCAGCCATTCAGAGTTTATCAGCAGGATCAATGCAGCATCTGTGTCTTTCTCCCCACGAGACCCTGTGGGATGTAATCCTTCTCCAGCCGAGCGGATCCTGAATCTTCCCATTCACTCTCGTTCCCAAGAGAACGGGGCACATTTCTCATGGACGTGAAAAACTGAGCATGGTATTTGTGCAATGTATTGCAGGATGGTTGTACCATAAAATGTTTAAATGCATATTGTTCAGATGACCTTGTAGCGCAAATATTCACATATTATGACCCTCAGTGAAAAAAACAATCTAGATATGTGAGGTTACCCTTATATTACCTTGTAGTTTACAAGGATACTCCCACATTGATGGAAGCTCAGATCAAACAAAATGCTGTGTTTAAGTAACTTTAACTTTTTACTGATTCCCCTTGGACGTATTTCCCTGAGTAACATCAAAGTGAATTTCAGATGAGCAAATCCCCAGAGAATTACACAGTTTACAAGAAAATAAACAGAGTGGTGTTTGGGGAAATTAACCCAAGTACTACATGAGATTTAATAAACTAAATGGTTTGGCTTCAGTCAATCAAGTGCATACTTCAAGAAGCTAATGGCCAATATACTCAGAATAACACATTGTGGTATAAGACTAAGGATTCATTTTCCAAGTAAAAGAAATTAGGTAGTATGTGATTATATTTAAATTTCTTATGAAACTTGTCGGCAGTTTCATGTTTATACTGTATGCAACATGTAGCATTTATCCTGACCCGGTGCAGTTAACAACCTTCTTTCAATTCTCAACAGCATAATGAGACCAATTATCACCTAAGTTAATGGATATTACATAATTATCTTAATCAGCTACGATTGAACCTTCACTTTATCAGCACTTGAAGCACTGCCGTGGTTCTTTGAGGTGAGGGTGAAAAGAAACCCTGGAAGCCTCTTAAATTTATCTGAATTTTACTGACTTTAAAAAAAATCTTAAAAGCTTTAATTGTTAATGGACATAATGTGTTTCACTGGTTGACTCCCTTTTTAACAGTCTCAGTTTTAAAATAACTGTGTGCTTATTAAACATGCATTCCCCTGAGTTGATTAGGTCAAGACAGCTGCCGTTCACAAGGTGGTGCAAAATGATGTGCTTTTTATCACAGAGAGTTCTCAGCCCTTAAAGAGTCATATATCTCAAAGAAAGTTAAATATAAGAACGGAAATAGGTTCTGCTTACGGCTACAACCCCCTGGGACACACATCATTCTTCAAATATGGCTACCCCACAGTACGATTGTACCTGAGCACCCAGACGCAGTGGCACACCCATGAATTAAATTCCAAAGCACCCTGAATACACGTGAAGAATTCAGCTATCAAAACTGGTAGCCATTTATTTTCTATAATCCCAAAGGAAGTTCAGTCGACCTATTGCACCCAAAGTGGCTAATATGCATAACTGGCTGACTATGAATGTGATATGGGTGGGATGACTGGATGATTGGACCATGTCTGTTCTAGTCAGACTCCAGCTGGCAGATAAAGGCATATTAGTGTTTGGTATGTAAAGATTATAGTCTTAAACTTGGGACAAGCCTGAAGACCAAATGAAACCTACAAAGACTGGATGAGCCGCAAATAAAGAGATTGTTTCCACCAACTTGCACAAGCTTTTTATTCTCTGACCGCTAGAATGGAGCAACAGCAAATCCCGCAAGAATGCCAAATGTATTGTGTTCTTCTACCAAAACAAACATGATAGCAACCAGCATATTGTGTTGTTTAAATACAGCTCCATTTACATTGTAAGGCCAAAAAAAAGGAGGAAAAATTGCAGAGTTTAGGGGAGATCCTGGATGGAGAGGGGTGGGTTGCGCAGACTTTATAGCCAAGAGAGGGAATTGGAGGTGAGGGAACTTAAAAAAATGAACTTGTGAAAAGAAGCTTATCTCAAGTAAAGTTGTTTATTTAACAGTATGTCTCCTTCTGGCGACACATATGTGATGCCAATGTTAGTTACAAATATCTAAATGTTTAAAAAAAAAAAAAAAAAGACATGCAAATCGCCAGCAGTGACCAACAGTACCAGGATGCCAAGAATAAAAAGTCAAACTCAATCAAGAGAAAATCAAAGAAAAATTCAAGCACACTGTTTGATACAGGAACTCAACAGTTCACCAGTTCAAATTCGGTTAAATGTTTAGTTGAACTTGACATTTTTAATCAGGTGCATCATGCTGCACCAAACATTCAGTCTTTCTGCTCTTTAAGTGAGGGAGCTCTCATGACTTCTGCATCTATTTCTGAGGTGACAAACCACCAATGAAATGCCAAGAAATGAGTCTGTAAGGACACTGGAAGACAAAGTAAAAAGAGTTAGACATTTCTTGTCTCTAAAAGGACACAGAGTAAAGTACGTTATATTGCAGTGTTTTTCCATCTTAACTATGAGGTGAAGGCACTATGAGATCTGGGGACCTGAAGTTGGAACAGTTATTTATTAAAGCGGGGGGGGCGACACCTACAGCAGATTGCCTTATTATTTATAATGCTTGCTGCACATTGGGTGAGAGGTTCACAATGACAGCCTATGACAGAACCACTGTGAAGAGATTTAAGTCAAAATCATGACACAGCTTCTCTTGTAGCATTCATTGACAGGCCATTTATTTAGAGACTGTATTAGTTTAGAGTTTTTAAGGTGATGTAAGTTGTACTGTATGTACAGTAAAAATGTTGCTGGTGAATTTTGCACCCTGAAATGTACTTCAAACTCATTAGACCTTAAATTACACACCATATCTTGATTTGGAAAGTGATTTCACACAACCATACCCTTACCATTTAATAACAATCTGAGAAAAACCCTCTCAATATTTTTAAACCATGTGCTGTAATAAAACAGGATCTCTACCAATATGCAGGACAGAACAGATACAGAACTGAACAGATTCTCAAACTCTTTTAGTTACTGCCCCATAATATAGTAGTGAATTTTTTTTAAATCCTCTAATTGAATTCAAAAAACCTCCCCCCATCATAGCTTTCTGTTAGATAGAACTAAAAGCTTGATATTTTCCTTATACATACTGCATTACAATATTAGGACTAACCAGCTCTACATGTATCATCAGCAGTTAAGGTTGCTGAGTTGTGGGACCTGCAAGCATTTAGTTATGTTTACGTCATCAAGCAGCACTGGCTTAGCATGATATCATATATTTAGCAATCAACACTGACAGATATAGCAATGGTAGCTGACAGTAAAGCTTAGTGAAGCATCAATTATAATAATTACAACCCTTCAATTTAAAGAAAATTTTATGTGAACCTAAAAACAATGTAGGTGTACAATCGTCTTCATTTCAGTTAAGAGATCATTTGGTGTAACAGCTGTATGTTACCTACATATACAGCTGTACAATGATTCCTGTCACTTCTAGACTGTGAGGCTCACACATTTTAAAATGGCAAATCAGAAAAGAACATTGATATCTGGAAAAACCCTGAGTTTAACCAGAATCAGTGGTAAAAACATGCTTGGTGAATCCCTAATCTGAACTATAATGAACATGAGCTATCCCGCTAACATTATCTTCATCTATAATTCACAAAGTAATGGGATACACTGCATACAACATGGACTTTCCCATAGAGCATAGTACAGTGCAATATTCATGTAAACCTCAGGCTGTATTTACAGTAAATGTTCACATAAGCAGTGAATGTGCACATAAACAATGATGTAGAACTGAATACTGCATAATTTGGAGGATCATATCGCATTGCCAACGAGACGCGAGAGTGAATAACCTTCTGACACATAGGCTACCATATGCCATACAATATACATATAACATACATCTTACCTATGACTGAAAGCACGGAAAATAAATGATCACGTATTGAGACCATGAAATAATAAGCCCCTCAGTACTTTAGCCCACAATAAATCCCTTCCAACTCCCCCTCGACTCGCAATAAGCAGACGCTAAATTTCTTGTAAACAGGAATCAAGTAGCATTATCATACAAACAAGAAATAAAGACAAAGACAAGCTTGCAAACCACTGTGTGAATTTTCCCATTCACATCCATCCGCACTGCTGAACAGCTAAATTTTATGAATAACTACTTGGATGGAAGCAGAGCTCATTACAAATTGCAAATTCATTTCCCACTGTAGACAGACACTCTGACTCCAACATACTCACTCTGCAGCCTATTAAATAAAATCACAAGGTAAATTGCTATTTCAGCTTGTTTGAGGAGAAATGAAAGTGATGATGACTTCAAAGAGTTTGAGATAGAATACATTATGTAAATTATGTGAAATGCCCTATAAAAACAATATACTGTGTGTGTATGTAAAATAAGAACTGTTTGCATGATAGCACTCTGGTACATGGTCATGTATGTAAGCTTGTGTAATTAAGAAAAAGTCAAAAAATAATAAAACCGTGTTCATATGTAATGTAATTGTCAGATATCAGCCAAAGTAATAGGTTTCCACTTTAGACCGACTGAAATAACTCTGCTGCTGAACTGTTTGCTTTATAACCAGTATGAAAAACAGAAGCGGATCCCCTCTTGACCTTTGGTCACACCAGATTTTGCCTTCTAATTTGGCTAATTGTGTTTTTCCCAGAGGGGACTCACATACATGGCCGGCATGGACAACATCAATGAAGTTGTTTCCAGGTCAGGTCATTGTTAAAACACGGTTCATAACAAAGACATGTGTGCCTAAAACGAACCCCATTGCTCACCGGCATATGATACATTATTAAAACTGCAAGCTGCATGACTGAAAAATTCCTTTTTGTGGAGTTGTTTTTTCCATACAAACACAAAAGTCTAAAGGGACAGAGGACTGTCTAAATATTTCTCAGGTTTTCAAGGTTTTCTAGCTCCCAGAACAGAGGCCACTTTATTTAAACCAACATTGCCGCCAACACTTCAGTTAATTTACTTCACACAACATGAAGCGTAGGTTACATACTTGTTCTATGGACACATGCACAGCTCTTTAATAGGTTCTGAAGGCTTGAGCTTTCTATTCTTTGGGTTGCGAGTTAAACAGCGTACCTAATCGCCACTCAAAACCGACCAAGGCTGTCGTAACTCACTCTTGTCTAATAATATCCAAGACCTGAACCCGCACCGGAGTCCACACTCAGTCCTGTCAGGTAAGGTTCTGCTATATTGCTGAAAATCTCAGGGCTGTGCATCATTATACTATATGTAATACCCGAGTGGTTCAGAATGGACCTGCTACCAGCTCTGATCTTGTGGTGAGTCAGAGGAGAAAAATGTGTCAGATCCTGTAGTCATGTCGACCAAGGCTGCTACCACTGTTGCTCTTCTCTCTCTATCTTAGTTTTGTTTTTTGTGATCGACCAGATTTAGGATCAGTAGGTTTAGCCTGACGGCTGCATCCCCTGCTTTGACACACAATGCAACATTACCCAAGGCAACATGCTGATCTTAAGAACCAAAGCCACAAACTGGGATTCACCACAGTAAGCATAGTTAATTGAGTCACACATGTTTCTATTGATATTATGCCACCAGCCGTGAACTACATTAAGGTTGAGGTGGACTGCAGACGCCTAGCTTGTACGAATAAAGCTCTTTCTCTCCTCAGTGGAAGAATGTGGACATCATTATATCAAACAACCCTGTCCCTAAACAACTATGAAGCCACTCTAAGGTGGCAACCAGAACCACTAACATGCACATCAGGAAGGCATCAGCTGGTAGGGTGGCTTAAGGGAAGTCAGTGAAAACACTACTACAACACACTAAAAAGCAGCCTATTAGCTCTGACAACAACAAAGTTATGCAGTGCCAAACACTGAGCAAAGACCTGGAGAGGGACCCAGAAATTTTGTGAAGATATAACTGGACAAATGGGGCAAGGCGTAATAGCCCAAACAGCTGCAAAGATCTCCTCTGTTGTTAATTTCCTGGAGAATGAAGAATGAGTTGTTTTTTTTGTTTGTTTGTTTTTTGTAATGAGGCGCGACGAGCATGCAGAGTCCGTCAGGAGAACAGAGAAATAAACTCCTTCTTTTATCCTAAGACAACACTTTAACATGTCAAACAGTAGAAAACAGCACTTCATCTCCACACTGTTACCAGAAACACACATTTGTTGTAGGGGAGCACCACATTCACATCATTTATATCTATAGAGTTACATTTTTGCACAGACTTCATGTTAATTTCACAGTTTTATATGATCATTTTATATGCAGTGAAAGAAATGATTGTGATATAGGCATTTGGAGTACCAAGTTCTAAAACTTGAAAATTTTTAAACTTACTGAATGTGCCTCAAACTGGTTTCAATAGCAGCATCTTCCCACGAACATCTGCTCAGTGCTTCCAGCTTAAAAGGACGAGTGGTGAACAGCATAAATTCTCATTGAAATGTCAGAGAGAAAGACCAAATAGCCATTTATAAACATAAAAAAATCTGCAGAGACACACTTGCACTCACCCACACATATTCTGGTCTGTGCGCTCACATTCACAAAATCCCAGATGAGTTATGGAACTTAAAACACAGAGCTGTTGATCCAGGTGCCATCTGATTATTTTGGCCACCGGGAGTGTCAGGAAATCAGTGATAGATGTTCTCAGATAACCTTGTCGCCCCCTTAAACCTACCACAGTGATAGAAAGACCCTCCTGGAGAAAAAAAAATAAATCATGAATTAAACATCTGTCAAAGCCAGCATAACCTAATCTTTTTGCTCCTTTTCTAAGTCTCTTCTAATCTTTAATTACATGAGAGAAAATGTCTGAACCCTGAGGTGAAAGAGAAGGAAGGAGGTTTAAAAAAAGAGAATAAACCGCAGTGAAACTAGTTAGGAGTGGATACATGTGTCCTACATTCAGTTGTTAATGAATGAAGGATCGGGGAAAAAAAAAAAAACAACTTACACCTTTGTGACTGTGTTGGTGTTGCAGCATGTGGTGCCAATTTTCACTGTGCTTACCATCGGAAAACTATTACTGTCATCTTTCCAACATTTACTGCTTGATTAATTCAGTAGTGCCCTCTCTTGCTCTCCACGTATGTGTCTTTGCATGCATAGTGTATATGTGTGTACGTCTGTTCCTGTCTGCACCTGTCTGCACCTGTGAGGTTCAAATTAGGTTTTTAGACACAACTAGCTTCTGCAGAGCAGTAACATAACCTTGCACACACACTATGCATGAGACATACCATCTGTTGTGGTGAGAGGTAACAGAGTCACCGTCTGTGCAAATGCCCACCATGCAGTCTGGCACCATTTGAGTACTGCTCTATTTGGCATGGCACTAGCTGTGAAACACCACTCTAATAACGCTATGACTACATGTACCCAGAACTTCCCTATGTGTTTCACAAATACCGGAGTCCCTCTTTGTCGAACACCGGAGATTTTCTCCCCTGACATTTAAAAGCGAGTCCCCGGCCAATGCTGGCTGTCTTGCAGGAATTGAAGCTTGATACAGCAACATTAAGCCTCTTCAAATATTCAAGAATGACACAGTGACACTTCTGGTGTGGAAATTCTTTCAAGTTGTTGCAACTCTGTCCCACACTGACCCACTGAGCTGTTTGGGGGGGGGGGGTCCCCCAGGGGTTCACACATAACAACTGCCACACTGTTCACTATCAAGTAAATCAAGTATAGACATGATGTCACTACCCTGGGAGCAGTGTGTATGCATGGCCTCCTTAGTCAACTCTGTGAATGTTTGGAGATGTAGAATGAAGTCCTGAAATACATGTCACCAGACTCATTATTGTGCACTGCAACATTAACTCTTGTCTCTGTCTCTGACCTACCCTTCCTCATTAAAAGGAAGTTATTTCCTTGTCATCAATCTGTCTGTCTTGGCAAAAATAGATGTCTCAATATAACACCGATACTATAATAAAATGCATAAGGGGATATTTTTCAGGGATTGTTTCTTGCTGCAGACTTCACATGTTTTTCTCTGGATGTCAGATGATTGACAGTAGTTAGAGTGTAACACTGTAAACAGCCTGACACAAAACTTCTAAACTTGGGCAGTAAAATAACAAAATTAAAATTAAGACTTTATGTTTAGTGTGATGGATTACCCATCCATGGAAATGTTCAAGTCTGTGAAATTTGTTTACCAAGAATGAATGGCAGTTAATGGCTTCTGAAAGAAAGACAGAGAGCTCTGATCTCTCAAAATATGGTAATAAGTAAAGAACAGAAACAAGACTACTGCTGTATAATTAAAATATTTCACCTGATTAGAACCCATCGTAGCTTTGTGTAGGTGTATACAGACTGCTTTACTGACATCTCCATGACTTTCCTGTTTTATGCAAATGCCAAGAAAGGACAACTTACACGTTTATTATTATCAAGCCCTGGTCACGCCAGATATCCATGTTTATCCATGTGTCCTAGTGGTACACAATAGCTGTTGCTAGAAGCTTGGTGATGTAGTAAGTACTCACAGGGCCATTTGGTGAGCTACTGTAGCAACAATATAGGCACCTAGGAATGTGTCAGCACTACTCAGTGACATTAGGACATTTTTACAGACATTTTGACATGTCACAGAGGGAAAGGCACAGATATAAGTAAAAGAATTAATGAGGTCTGAATTCCATTCAGCTGCTTTAGCTTGGGGGTTTTGGTATCATGCATGCTGCCTCACCATCACAGCTTACAACGACACTTGAATAGAACAGCGCCATTGTTAATGTAGAAGTGACAACTGTGTTTTTCCTGCTATGACAAGTCCAAAAATCTTCTGTTGGAGCAAGCTAGCTCGTCATAAAAGGGTCTGTTCTACAGACATACATATTTGCTCTAACAGCTCCACTTCATATCTTTCTGACTATAACTCTTGTGGAGTAGTTTATACTTGGGCAGAAGAGGTTACATAAAAGTGGATGGTGCAACACAGCCAAAGAGCTTTGATAGCTTTCTCTGTTTTGGACTCTCCAACTTTCCTTTCCTTCCAAAGTCCCAATCAACAGCACGGTTTGCCACTGATCAGTAGAAATAATTTGCTTGTCAGATTTCACAAAAATTGAAACTGACGCAGAAGATTTGTTCATAATTCCTTTTCCCTGGAGACTAAAACTCCTGATTGCATTCTGTGCCTCACATAAATCCTAGCCTGGCCCCGCCCAACTTCAACCTGAATGAGGTCTAATCAGTCAAAATAAATGAAAGTACTTGTGTAGCTGTGCCAATGAAGTGTAGGAGCTTTGTAATCTCCCAGAACAAAACAAAAATAGGTATGCGTGCAATGGGACACTGAATCGAGGGAAATAAGGTCATTATGCTTTGGTTCGTGATGCAGAGGCTACAAGTCTACATTTGGCTTTGAGAATAATGTTAAAACTGTTCCAACAATTATTTACAAAGCCCCTTTTTTTTTATCACACGCTTCTGGCACTTTGACGTAACAATAATTATGGGTACAATAGCTAATTCCATCATTAATGTTGTGTCCATACTGCTCTGGCTCACAAAGATAGGAAATCAATGTACCTTTGCCTGAGGCAAGAACTGAGAGCTGTCCATCTTCCATGTTTAAACAGCACCTACGCTCCAAACTGAAAGATCCTGGATAGATCCCAGACCTATTGACAGTAACTTAGTTCCGTTCAGACAGAAAAAATGTTTTATGAGAGATGGCATCGACTTAAGAGATTGATTTGCTAAATTTCTACTGGAGAAAACACAGCTGAGGTGATTCAGATCACGCTAGGTCACATTTGTTAAACTGGGAATTAGGAAAGACGAACCCCTCTGCATACACAATCCATTGGGAGCAAAAGATTTTACTTTTTAAGAAAAAAAATAAACATTTCCCTCTAATTCTCCCTAAACCCTTAACAGGGCTTTTTGATTCTTGCAGAATTGAGTGTTGATTTGAATTACAAATGCAAACGCACATTGCCAATATGTACTTTACCAAAAGATCCCTATGGTACTTAGTCGCTCTTTAAAGATTCATAAAGCATTTTCAGAGCCCATCTCCCCATGTTTAAGTACTCCAACTCCCAAAAGAGATGGTAATGTATTGTTCCAAATACTCTCATTGCAAGCTTGTTGGGGAATAAAAATTACAGTCATTGAGGCGTAAAGATATTCTACTGTTACAGTCTTCCAATCTGAGACATCAGCAAAAAAAAAAAAAAAAACTTGAAACAACTATGGCTCTGAAAATGCTTGAATTAATATTGCCAGCTCATATAAGTCCAGTGAAAGGCTGTAGTGGAGCAGCCATGGCAGCAAAGATAACACCAGCAGGCTGAAATGCCTCTTCAGAGGTCTTCATTTTGTCTTTGGTACACAGCTGGATCATCCTTTTGGACCCCTGGGTTGCTTTACAGACAAAGACACACATGCACAGACACACATATACAGTAAAGCACACACACTGAGTCTGTCTGATCCAACATGGTGACCCTTTGTTATCTGCTCTTCGCCAGCTTTGTTTGCATGGATCATCTGGAAACTCCATTTGTTTTTGCTGTTTTGGAGACATACTAAAGGGGTGAGTCAACAAACTCCAAATGCACATCCTGGCTCACTGGCGTTCTCTCTGAACCATAAAATGAACAGATGGTGTGAAAGTTGAATTCTTAACACTAAAGAATCAATAACTGTCTGTTTCAAAACAGTGAACAGCTCAGAAAATGGAGCTTTGCAGCTCTGGTAGTCGGTAGTGCCCAGAAACTGGATCCACCTCTCCATGGGGGCCAAGAGTTTTTGATTTTACGTGGAACAAAAGAAAAACCTTTCACTGTTGTACAATGTACTTTTATTCCCAAATTTATTTCTGCCAACACACAGGCTCTCCTTTCTGGTTTTACTAACAGTCTTCCCTCCTGTTGTCATTACCGTTCTGGTCATTCTTATCACTTAATAACCGCTGAGAGTAGATATGGCCAATTTAGGTATCTCAACACCGAAATTAATCTGACTTAGGAGGGAATCTACAAGAAGGGACTGCCCGTCAGTCTGTATCTTATTGTATAACCAATTAGAAGTGTGCTGTCGACATGAATTTGAGTGCTCAAACTTTGTGCACAGAAGAGTAAAAATGAGACAGGATTCTGGTTAAGAGTGTCCCAAATCTGCCTCTTCTGAGAGTTCGGATTCCTCTCACTGATATCAATATTTTGTTTAATTTTCTTGGAGCCCTGTCAGACCTCCATCAGCAAAAAAAGTCACCACTTTTAAAGAGGATATAGGTATGAAAGTGTAAAACCTTTAACGTGACCATACAGTAGCTCTCTGATTTATGCTTGTAAAATATTTGGTCATGACTGACTAGTAAATAAATTATATTCCATCACAGAACAGTAAAAATGAATAAATAAGACCTTGTGAGTTTTTTGGAGGCTAAGATTTGGCTTCCCCAGAATTTTATCCCAGATTTGGACATTGGATGCACGTAAATAAGGTATTAGTACTATCCTCAACTTCAGTTCAAACTGGCAACTCACTTTTCTCTTTATGCTCTTTTTGCCTTTAAAAAAAAAACATAACCCAAAACTCCACTATAAAAACCTCCCACTTTATATTATATAAGAAAACTGAATGACAAGTGTTAGACCTTGAGCTGATGACAGAGGACAGGAGAATAAATGTTATGAATTATTAAAAGCCAAGCCTTTACCTCAGTAAACCCACACAAAAAAACAAGTAAAGGACAAAACAGAAATGACTTATTATATTCAGAGTGATATCTTATAAAAGTTACAGGAAAGAAATAGAAATTACCAGATTTTTTTTAAATTAAAATAACACAAAGAAGGTTAAGATCACTATATACTACCATAAACAGACTATCAGTCTCTGTAGGAATGCCATTATAACATTTTTGCTGCAGAATAAACCTTATGTCACACCTTTATTACCTGCACAGAGTGCCTGACCATGTAACTCGACTGTTTAATGTCCTTTCTTGCATAAACTCTCTCTCTCTCTCTCTCTCCCTCCCCCTTGGCAGTGGTTCTTCCCGGCAGCACTCAGCATCTCTCCAGCAGCGGACTCAAGGACTCTGTGCGACCACATCGACGCGCAGCAGAAGAGGCTCCCTCTCACGCAATACCGGACCGTACAGCGCGCAGCAGCAACTTTCACTCGCATCACTTCGCATGGCTCTGGCTTTGCGCAAAAGCGCGACTGTAACACCGTCTGGGTAGAAACTAACGGGATTCTAAGAAAAATAAAAGACAGCAATAACAAGCTAAAGAAAAAAAAAAAGAAAGGAAAAGAAGGTTTAAGGATTTTTCCAAGAGACTTTTCCCCTTGTGCCAATAATGATCTCCACATGCATAACAGGATATCCTCTTCTTGCCGCGTAATTGTACAGCTGTAGGTGCAGATCCGACACGTTATCTGACTGCTCATTTCACACAGAGATGGATCTGTGGGGAGTTTACCTGTTTCATCTAATAACTTTGGGTAAGGACTTTTCTTTCCTTATTTTCTCAAACATCTGTCTCTGACAGGGGAGGACAATAATCCTACCTGCTCGCTTTGATTCAAACAGTCGGACCCAATTAATCGAACAGAAGGAGTTTGTCGATCGTTCCCTCCTTTAGCCTTTTGCCATAGGATGGATTGGTTTTTGTATATTTTTACGAGTTAATAACTAAAAAGCACAGATTTCCATTCTCAGATTGGCTTAGTTGAACAACACTGCATGGGGGGGGGGGGGTATGTAAAGGAGCCTTCGTATGTGTGCGTGAGCGCGCATGTGCCTGCGTGCGTTTTTGTTTCCATATTTTAAAAAAATGCACAAAAAGCTATGTTTTATACTTTGTGTGTTGGCTTCCTAGTTATGCGTTTGTAGTCACTGCAGTATACACCATGTCCACATTTAAGTATTTATGTTTACATCATGCAATATTCATCACTGAGTAATATTCAATAGCGCCCCCCCCACTATACTACAACATAATATCAGCCATTTACCTACTATATGCATTAAAAGTTTTATACCAGCTTTACTGTTATTGTAGTAAATCCCTCCAGAAGTTACCGTCCTCAGCAGTACATATGTCACTGCAGTGAGGGTCACTGAGCTACCTGCTTTCCATGTAATTGAATGAAGCTGGAATATTGATTTTTGTGGCAACTATCCACAGTCTTGCGAGAGGAGAGTCGCGTGTTGGCGGCTCTCAGTGTCTCTATGGCACTGTGTGCAAATATGTCCAATTCAATCCTGCTGCCAAAGGGCTAACTAATATCATTATACCCACTGATAACCATGACAACAGGTCACCATTTTAATTGGCACCAGCTTCTCTGCATTACAAATGCGGGAATGTGCATTGTATCTCACCTCTTTATTCACTATTAATACCCTCTTTCATCTGTGAAATGAAAGGCGATGCCATTAAGTAATTCTGGAATAGAAAAGAGTACAGTTTGCTTTTTCAATCAGCTTTTCTCTCCCATGACCTTTACTGTCTGTCACTGAGAGACATTTATTTGGGACGATTTGGCTTGTAATGGATGATTAGAAATAGACAGAGACAGTGATGTTCTACAGCCATATGCTAAAAAAACATCTCAGGTACTGTACTTCAGTACAAAATGAGATACTTGTGCCTTACTTGAGTATTTCCAGTTTTTGTTACCTTAAACTTCAACTCCACAACATTTCAGAGGAAAATATTGTACTTTCTACTCCACTTAATGTATTTGACTGCATTAGTTGCTAGTTACTTTTAAGATGGAGATGGATAGTATAACAAGCTCTTAAAATACAACACACTGTTGAATATCAAACCAGTGGTTTCTAACTTTTTTTGGCTTCTGACACCTTACAAAAAGCACTGTGTAGTCCATCAAATAGAGATTTTTCCCTCTTAAATTCTCACATGGTGTAATTGCAATAAATTTTTAAATAATCCAATATCTCACCAAACATCAAAGACTGGAGAAAAAGTCCATAAACTGAGAAGAGATTGCCTCTTCCATTAATCATCTCACAACCCCACAGATTAACTACATATAAAACTGCATATAAAGGAGCTAAAACCATCTCCACCTCCAGCAGCTACCAAAGTAACATGCTGGTTACAAACTGATGCTTCAGTGTTAAATATCCAATGAAGTCAAATAAAATAATATATCAGTCAGAGGGACCAAACCAGTACAATAACTTTAAGTATATTTTGCTGCTAATAGTTATGTACTTTTACTTACTGTAAGTAGGATTTTACATGCAGGACTTTTACTTGAAATGGGGTATCTTTTAAATTGCTTTATTGGTACTTTTCAGATCTGAGTACTTCTACCACTAGCCATTAAAGGTTGGTATTGTTGGGTTATTTCTTCGCTTTTCTTGCCGATCTTTGTCGGATGGAGTCATGTTATAACAGTCAAAGATTTCTGTATGCTTAATTTTGGTTACTATTTACTGAACACAGAGCCGGACCGTGTTCAGTTTACATGCCTGTAAATCTTATTTTGCATGAATCAGAGACATTGAGGCATTTTGAGGCCTTGTAATCTCTGCAGGCACAAAACTGGAAAAATAATAGAACATTTTTTAAGTCAAATGCAAATGATATTTTGATATTGGACTGTTAGATAGAGAGACAGACATTTGAAGATGTCAGTCCAGGGCTGCAGGTCCTGAAGAAGACATTCATCTTGCAGATTGTAAGTTTATGCATTCAGAGGAATTGTTGGGTTCAAACTGAATCCCTGTTGCTTCAATGATTGCATAAAAAATAAAATTAAATAAATAAATAAACAAATAAAAAATAAATAAATAAAAATGAGTCCCAGGCAAGTAGTTGGCTGTCCAAGCTTGGATCTTATCTGCCTGATATATGTGGAGAGGAGCTCATTTTGACAGATCCACACAGAGGCTTGAAATTATATAGACTTAAGCACAATTGCACAGCAAAAGTTTCCTTTTTAAGGTTAGATAAGCATTTCTTGAAGTATTAACTTCAAATTGCAAAAGGTGCACCACTGTCACATCACCACCATCTCATATCAAGGTCCAAGTCCCAACTGTGGGACAAGGTGATTGAATTTAAGATTAATGAGTCAAACTGAAAGTGTAAGGAGTGATCTCAAGTGGCAATCAAACTGGTAATGGTTGCAGTGAAAAGCCACTAGCAGCTGACAAGGATATGCAAATTGTTCATAACATTTCTAATAATTTAAAGTTTTCTGATTAATGCCTGTCACAGCTTTTTAGTTTTTCTTGAGATTTTTTTTTTACTGTATGAGATCAAACATGTTTAATCTCCTTCCTCTAACAGATCTGCTTTTTTAACTGCAACAGTGCCCAGCTTCAGCCAGTGATTATGCTATATTTTTTGATTTAATGGGTTTGACATTGTGGGATATGACCTGTGTCTTTAATGGAGACAGATAAGTACTGCCAAGTATGCTATTACCTAGCATATTGGCTGGCCTCTTGTGGGGGATTTGTCATGAATCTCATTTGATGCACAGGTAGTACCCAAGGTGAACAGGCAACCCATCACATGTTCATGCCTTCCCGTAGCACAGATAGGTCAGTTCTTAGGCCCAGGAAAATGGTGAGAAAAGCTAGTGTTATGGATTCTAACTATAAGTTAACACCATTTTAACATAGAAATGCCATGTATGAGAGGGCAATATATGCATAATATATGTATTTGAATATTTATACTTGCTGTTGGTCAGGGTTAAATACCTAATAATATAAATTCATTTCAACACATATCCCTGCTAAACTACATAATTATACAGCAGCTTGTTTGATTGCACATGCCTAATTGGCATGTTGAGTTTCAATTACAAATTGGAGGCTGCAATACTTGCACCAGAGATTCAACAAATTTGGGACTATGCTCCAACTGGTGTAACTCTATGGCAGTTTAGAATTCTTTTGTCACCTCATGAAAATTTAATGCAAAAACTCATTTTCTACTGTCATTTTTAAGTATTTTTGCAACAGAGCAGAGAAAAGTTTTATGTCAGAGAGGGCTAGAAATAATGGTTTCAGGGCACTTTCTTCTGCAGGCCCTGTGGTCTCCAAGTTCCAAGAGAGGAACAATTTAACTTTCTTTTTTTCCTGGGTACTTTCCTGAAAAAGAATATAAAATGATTGCACTCCCTTGAATTTCAAATGCATAATTCAGAAAATATTCAGAAAGAAATTCAAATGAACCAATTCTGTATAACCAGACTGTTTAAAAAAAATTCAAAAGTTATTAAACAGAAGAGAAAAAGAAAACAAAAAACAAAACTTGTATAATAGTGATACAATACAAAATACACCAATATTCAGTTTAAGAACTTTTGGCATATTTGATGGCCTCTATACTTTTCTTGTAGCCATCTAGAAGCTTCTTGCACCGGTCTGATGGTAGTTTCTGCCACTCTTCCATTGCTATGTATTCAAGCTCTATTAAATTTGCAGGAGTCGTTTTTGCAATAGATTTCAGCTCTCTCCAAAGGTTTTTGATGGGATGTAGGTCAGGACTCATTGCTGGCCAGATTAAAACGGCCCGTCTTTTCCTTTTCAACCATTCTTTTGTGCTGGTGGATGTTTGCTTTGGATCATTGTCCTACTGAAAGACCCAAAACCTTCCCAAACCTAGTTTTCTGACACTTTAGTTCTTAAATGTCTGGGCAATCTTCTGATTTGATCTTTCCTTTGGTATATTCAGTGCCTCCAGTACCAAAGGCAGAAAAGCAGTCCCACTGCAAGATAGAACCTCCACCATGTTTCACTGTAGGCAGGCTTTTCTTTTTCTTATGGTCTTTATTTTGTTGCGTATAAACAAGCTGATGCACTGCATTCCCAAAGAGCTCTACTTTGGTTACATCTGTCGATAGAACATGATCCCATAAAGACTGTGATTTATCCTTGAAAGTTTTTGCAAACATTAGTCTTGCCTTTTGTGCCTTTCTTTGAATAGTGGTGTCTTCCCTGGCCATTACCCATGGAGACCTACTTGCTTAAATGTGCGGCGAATGGCTGAAACCTCCATTCCAGATTTCTCCAGTTCAGCCGGAAGCTCTGTAGATTTCCCACAGTGTTTTTTTCCCCACAATCTGCACTAACCTTTGCAGACTTCTCTCATTGAGTTCCTTTTTAGCACCACATCCTTGAAGCGTCTCAACAGTTTTATGACAGTGAAACGTCTTAACATTATGAGTTGTTGAAACATGGATTTCAAGGTCTTTGGAAATTGCCTTGTAGTCTTTGCCATTGTTATTTTTTTTTTTTTTTTATAATAGCATTTCTAATGCTCTTAGCTCTCCTGTCTTTGCCATTTTGAAAAAGAAACAGAAAACAATCAGCCTCTTTTCATGCAGTAAAAGCATCATTCATTGGTTAATTCAGGCCATGTGGACAATGAAAATTAAGCAAAGTTGAATCTTATTTGTTCTTTTTTTTTTGAGGAACTAATTTAAATTTACAATAGGGTGCTGAGAAATGTTGCAATTGTGTAAAAATTTATGACTGTATTTTCTTTCTTTTTTTTTAACTATAAGGAAGATCTTTTACTGTTATTGCTTTTCAGTAAACTTGGATATTTTAGCAAAAACATTTAGATCACATGAAAACTGATTTATTTGAATTTATTTCTGATGATTCTAAATTCTGTTCTTAAAATTCATGGATGCTAAGACGGACCAGGACTGTAATTTTGGATTGATTGTGGGAAAGATGTAGCCTGATTATTGAATAATTAGGATTAAGATATCTACTGAGTGTTACATTGCATAAAAAGTGCTCAGTGTGTAAGTGCTCACTGGCAGACTAATTTTGTTACAGATACTGTATCTAAATGACCAAACATATTTTTGCCATTTGAGTACTGATATTTCTTAAAGCTTATAAGCTAACATATAAGCCAATACGAGTATACTTTACCTGTACTTTTAATCCCTGATATCACCAGCCAGGCTCTGATAATTGGGTTAATCTTGAGTATCTGTCTTTCAGTCTAAATGGGGATTAACTGCCCCTTTAATATAATGCAGTAAAACAGACGAGGAAACAGAAAAAAATTCAGTGGATTTTGGCACAAGTTATTGCTGCAGTCACAACTGCTGCAGTCGCAACTGTTCCATCAGTTCCTTTACTGAACTTTTAAAATAACTGATTATTAGACTTCAAGAGTCAGCCTTATCATCTCATGATCCTAATGGTCTAAAGGAAATAACCCTCAATAAAAGGATATGAATTTTCAAACTAACCCCATCAATACATTTGTGTACTAATCACTTGCTGGCAGACCTGGGGTTAAAAGCTTTACAGACAGAATCGCTATCATACTTTTCCTGTGGGCTGCCTGTGTTCTCCAGCCATTCTTTGTATTTAATAATTGAAGTTTTAAAATCTGCTGCTGAGCTGGCACATTACCATTCATCTGATGTCAATCTGACAGCTCTGACCTTTAATGGTGACATTATTCAGTTTCCCACGTAATCATCTGCCTATAATATTAAACTATATTAGTAGCTTAAACAGTAAATAAAGTTTAGAGTAAAGAATTTCTCACAGTTGAAAAGTCTGATAGACTGTGGCAAGCACTGATGCTGTCAGAGCCTGCTGGGGAAGGGTTAACACTGAAGACGTAGCATTGATTAGGTGTGATGTATGTGGGTGAAAAATAAATGAGTCTGAGTTTAAAGTCCTAATCCATTACCGTCAAGCCTCCATTAATATCACTCTTAACCCATTACCGAATGTTTTTTTACATTTTTAGATTTATGTGACTTAAAGCATTCTGTTGACCAACTACAAGCAACAAGGAAACACAGCATATGACTCCTGTCTATCTTACAGTTATATTGATGTCATAAGAGGCTTAGTGGCTTAGTGTGCAAATATAAATAGGATAGACCCTATTCTGGAGTTGCAATGGATGGTAAAAATTGTAAAAGAAACTAACTGACTATCCACTCATATTTTCACACTTCTTATGTCAAACTGTCAACATTTTGAAAAATGAAAGAAAATCTGGCCCTTTCAATTTCATTTGTAGATCAATTTTATTCTCATATTTTCATACAGCAGTTAAAGGAGGAGTAAACGATTCTGGAGAAAGACTGCTAATAATTGAACTCAACAGCACAAACAAATACATCTCTCCCTTCAGTGCTTCAGAAGCTCCGTCCCCTAAATTCATTGACACGCATTGCCAAGGCAACGACACTGACAACTGGGCAAGCAGTTGTCAGTGTGGAACCCAGAGCAATCTCTAAAGACAGTGACACTCCTTCTCATAGCTGAAGCAAAACAAACATTATAATTTAAATGTGATCAAACGAGTGGCACGCTCACAAACAGACCAGAATAAAAGCTAACGTTTTTAACCAAACGACAGCGATAGAAGAGAGAACCATAGTTTTGGACCTGACAAGGAAGGTAACGTTACCTTGCATAGCATTTCAAATTATGCATCCATCAAAAAAAATGTAACCGTCTTAAAAATAGAGCAAAAAATTACATAAAAACTAATTTAACTATCAATAGGTAATTTGTGGGTTAGCAAACTACACTACAGTTGCTCCTGCAAAAGCTAACATGGGTTAAGCTATCACAGATATTAGCAAACACGACAAAACAACAGTTACCTATTGGTTCTGTGAAACATAGCAAAACTAATGTTTTACATACCTGTCAAGCATAAATAAAGCATATGTCTTTATGCCTTTATACTCTTGGAGGTCTCTCCACCAGTGGAAAACTTCACCAATGTTAATGCAGCTCTTCTCCCCTGCTTCATTTTAGCACCTCTTTTTAAATTTTTGTTTTTCTGACCTCCTTCACTATTTGGCTGTTTCTCAAAAACCTCTCCTTCTTGACAATGCAATAATATTGTGGAGTTCAGCATGTTAGCATGGGCCAGATTTACCATTGCCCCCCCCTTCTTTCCCTTGTAGTATGCATGAGCACCAACACTTTCTGTTGCTGATTGACTGGAATAGTATAGTGTGGCTGGGTCCAAGCCATTTCCCATTTGTATGTAACACGTCTAAATCATTGTGACAAACCCACTGATATTTATCACCCAACTATGCAACAGGCAGCTGTTTTCAAAAGAAAAGCTCTAAAAACTCACTATTTGCTAGGTGCCCTGCAGCACACAACAGACGGGTCAGCTTGCAGTGGCCAGAAATAAACTTGATTCTTGATGTCTCTCCTGGATTTGTAAATAAACAACTATTTGCTAACACATTTAGTATGCAATCAAAGTTGTTTTTACTACTCAAATCTGCTGCCCCTAAGTGGAAAAAATAAATCACATAATGCAAGTGAAACTGTTTAGATGTAAACAGAATATTAATTTAGGAAATGCTGATGGATTTAGTGAAACTACCCTCCATGGTTTTCTGCATGTATATATACCATACCTTCTCTACACCTTCTCTTTACCATATCATAAACTGTGTTTAACTATCCTGCTCTCAAATTGGCAGAAATGACAGAAATTGGCACTAAAAGTGCTATTAAGAGTTCTGCATCAATTTGGCATTGCATTTGAATAAATTTGTACTCAAGATAGAAAGTTTATACCTAGCTTAAAAAACAGATTGAAATTGATGTAGCAGAACCAGGGTTTTTTTTCTTAATCTACAAATTCTTCTTCCTTGTCAAAACCTGACAACTACATTATCCACTATGCAACTTGACTGCCAACAATTCAGTCGGAGATTCAAATCTGTAGTGGCTATTTGGCCTCAAGCAGAGATGACGGGCAGGCTACAGAGGTCTGGTAAGCTCACTTCTGTCCAACTCCACAAGCCCAGATTCTTTTGGTTTTCCCTCTTCTTCTACCCCAACTGATCAGACTTCACGCAGCTTGCTCTTGAGCCAAAAAATTATTAACTCCACTACCAACATACTCGTGCTAATCATTTGCATAAATGATAATATAAACCCCAGAAGCTATATTAAATTTCATGGGGTAAATATGTAAATTGTTAGAGAATAAAATCAACCGACCAAATTCAGTGGCCCATAGTGTCAGATTTACATTTCATTTATTTTGCCTTTTCTTCTAGGTTTATACATAAGTAAATATTGACATGCAGGCCATGTAACAGTCACTGACTAAGGTTTTGGCAAGAAAAAACCTGACGTGGTTAAAATTGGAGGAACAATCTGACTCATGGTTAAATGCTTTATTTTTGGAAAAAAGACTTGATGCTTAGTGGTTGTAAATCAATCTCCCCTAGAGTACATTCTGTTTTGTTTGATTTAAATGTGTTCTGTGAACTGAAGAGTAAGCAGTTTGTCTACCCGAGTGTACTAGCTGCATTATTGGATGAAAAGTTTAGGGTTTAGTGAGAGCCTACTGCATACCAACACAGAATGATGACGCAATTCTGTACCATAGGGATGCTCAAGGATAGACTCCATGAAATGTGCGACGGACATAATATCCACTAATATATATTTAGGTACTGAAAAACTATACACTAGCAAGCAAAGCTTGTTAGATACTAATGTTAGTTCAGTCAAAGTATCTTTATGTAACGTCAACTAACGTAGCTTGGTAGCAAATCAAAATTAGGCTGTGTTTACATGAAACCTCTCTCTGATGAAAACTGACGGTAAAAGTGTTTATTAACATGAAAAAAGTTCCAAAACGCAGTTGATCGCATCCCTTTTTTTACTGTGACTTATAACTTATACTAACGTAGAGAAGGGTAGTTTTGGTAGTAACTGCTACAAACACAAACATCAACCAGAAACTCTTAGAACCCATCCACTTTTACTCCACAAATAAATATGGTGAATTGGCGTCCAAATTTGACGTTGCTAAGGGAAATGACAGGTCTCGCTGCTACTCTTATGATTGGTCAGCTTTGCAAGTTAAGGTAATTCATACATATTTTCATTAAATCTCAACATAATTGGTGAAATAAATAGACTTTTGACTATAAGTACAAAGAGTGTTGCCCTCTTTCACAAATATGGTAAGGATATTGATCAAAAACAATGTGAAAAAAAATGAAATAAACATATTTTATTCAAATAACTTGATACCCCAAAACCACCACCATTCCCAGAAACCAGACGGCACCTAAGCCCTCAAAAATACCTTGAAAAAACCCTGAACTATACCATTCAGCATCTTTCAGATCATGGTATAAAAATCTCAGCTTTGATTATCTGCCAATGTAAAAAGATGTCCCCTCCTACACTGGTTGCATATGGCTCAGAAGACCGAGAGGTTCTAAAAACTGACCGTATAACCGTAACCCAGGTGAAAGAAAAAAACATCAGTGGCAGTTATCCTAAAACTGATATTTCACAGAACGAGATTCCTTGAATCTGCTCAGGATATTTGTTGGAAACTGCTGTTGATCACCAAGTTCAGAGAATGAAAGTGAAAAGTGCCTGCAAAGGTATGACCCCTGACCTGACAAAAAGCTGCATCTCCCTCTCCATTAGACCTGTTACAAAATTCAGAAAGTAGCATTGAGGTTACAGGCAGACAGTGGCCTCTAAGGGCCAAACAGAGGCTCATTAACTCAGTCTCTTTCAGTGGTTATCCACAGAGAAAGACTGTTCCGGACAAGTAGGCACAGTCACTCTGTGACACAATTTAAAATGGAGGGCCTAAGATCAACCTCCTGCCTTCTTGTTGTGTTTGTGTGACACTGCTAAATCTATTTGGGGTGAGTGAAGTTTCATCAAGATGGATGGAAGCAAATCTTGGAAGAGTACATGCGACAAAGGTCCAAGGACATATTTCTCGGCCTCCCTCTTCCAGTTAGCTGACTGTGAAATTAGTATTTTCATTGCCACAATAAGGCCAGTGAAGTTATATTACTCAGATTCAGATTTACTCGCACTCATACCGGTGTTATATCAGCAAAAATGTAAAAGACTGCAGTTTTGTGGACTTTAGAGATGCAATCCTCTTAAAAATGATAGGATGGCAGTTATGGACTTTTTTTGTGAAAATAGCATCTCTCTCTTATTATGAAGTAATAACCTACAGGCAATTTTAAACATCTTTTTGATGAAAATACTATGCTTTCTGTTTCCTCTTTGACCTGCTGGCATTAATAACAACAGAGTGCAGACAGTGAAGTGACTTTTTAATGAATCAGTCATCCGTCCTGTTTTTTCTCTCCAAATAGAAATGACAGCTGCTGATATTCATTCTTTTCCCCCTTTCCAATTTTCCTGTGGTAAAGAGCTACTGCGTTATACTCTGGTCAGCTTTTTAAGCAGCTTTGTGTAACAATATATTCTACAGTAATGACACTGATTACTGCTTGAATAAAAGTATTAAGAGCCAAAATAAAGTTAAAAATAAAGTTATTGTTTCTTATAATTTCTCTAACTAAACTAATTATTTCAGAAAACATTGGCCTACTATGTTTCCTCATAAGCTTTCCCATGTGTTAAAGTCTGAAGAAATATGAGTCAAAAACTGAAGTAAAGTGAGAGAAAAAGGAAAAAGGGCAGAAAGGGAGCTGAGACAACATTACTCGGAAATGATGGATGCAATTGCCTTATATCCTTTTGGACCCAACACAGGTTTTATGACAGGATGAATGAGCTTACTAACAGAATTTTTTGATATCTGTAGCTTTGCACATACACTATATGCTGTATTACTGCTGTTATTTAATTAAAATAAGCGCAGCCTCAAACTTTATAGTATTTAATTACTGTTACATTGTTTGTTTACATGCGCTGAGTGAATTACACAGCAGTTCAGCCAGCAAATGGAATAGTTTCTTATCAGTGTTCCCAGACTAGACCATATACCAGCAGAGCTATGGCACCAAACAGTTTTTCACTAAAATTAATTCAGCATCTTTTATGCCTGGGAGGAGCTCTTCAGTTAATCAAATCAGTGAAATAAGTTTGTGGCCTCATCGTAGCCACAATAAAAAGGAATGACTGGAAATGCTTGTTCGCACAATATAAACTGAATTATTGTCTAGACCAAGAAATATGAAATACAGGAAATGGCAGTGGCAAGAAGACCGTAACCTAGAAGCAATCCATGGAGCCTCGCAGGCCAAGTGTCCCCACTTTAAAACATGTCACTCGCACTGCTTCCCTAGTAGTAATGTCGTTACATCTTCCAGGGCAAGAAACATTATTCCGACCTTGCTTACTGAATCTGAATCGCAGACCTACTAGGTGATTAGCATAAAAATGGAATCACTCAGGGAAGGTCTATCTACCAAAACAAATGCATCTACATATAACAATAGGATTCCCATCAGTTGTTTGAGCAAAATCACAAAACATCGGAACAACAGAAAGTTGTTAATTAATATTAATATTAATTTGCCTGCATATTTACGATGGTCACCCATGAGAACCCTTTTCAGAAGGAAGGAATGAATGTATGTCTGAGCTATGAAGAGACTCTCTAAGGCAATATGCACCTAAAAGTACACCAAAATGTTAGACCATTTTGCAAAATATAATTGATTATTCGGTGTGTTTGTTGTAGTGTCCATACACCCAGCTCATAAAAACACAGCGTTCAAGGATCTTTACTATTACTGATAAAAGCTACATGTTTGTCTGAGTGCCTCAGCAGGCTCATCATCTAACCACCAACCCTTGTGGTTAATTTTTTATGACTACATATTAATTTTGCAGTTGCCAACACAACCACCTCCATTTTACTAAATCTTACTCACTCATTCATTTGCACTCTCTTCTCTCAATGAACAATGTCCTAGGTTTGAATCTTTGCCAACTTCATGTCTATGTGTAGTTTGCCTGTTCTTCTTTAACTCCTTCTGTTTCCCCCCATAATCCAAATATATACAGGACAAGTGAACTGGAAACTATATTTCCCCCAGGTCTGAATGGAAATATAGTTGCCTATACTGTATGCATCAGCTCCATGAGGAACTTTGTTCTGCTTTTAACTGAGTGCCTGCTGAAATATGTTTCACCCCTCAGCCTACAGCTAAGTGGATATAGACAATGGATGGATGAATAATGTCTTAACAAAATGTTACAAGTTTGAGCATTGTGAACCACCACCCATAATGAGATTAATTAAAAGATAAAGGTTAGTAAAAGGACATGAAAAGGAGAGTAACTTCTGGCCTAATTTTTTTTATTTTTTTATTTCTTTAACCTTTATTTAACTAGTAAAAGTCTTACTGAGATTAAAAATATCTTTTACAAGAGCTTCTTGGCTAAAACAGGCAGCTGCACAAATTACAGCATTTCAGGAGGTACATTTAACAATTTCCAAAATTTAAAAATGTTGAATAAAATACAGAAACTTAAAATATCGAAAATAATCATCAAATATTTGTCAAAAGTCATCAATATCAGGGATCAAACACGGGCTCTATGAATCAGATAAAACAACTACAACCAGATCTGCCTGCCTCTGGGATCAAATACATCCAGTGAGACTGGCTCTTTGAGCTTCAGGTAATTTTGAAACTGATTTTAGGCAGAGGCAGCAGAATACTTAAAAGCCTGTTTTTCCAGTTCAGTTCAGACTCTATGGAGAGAGTAGGAATAAGTCTTTGGAGTGGACACAATAATTTCCTATGGTTTTTCAAAGGATGTAGCTCAGCAGATAAGATGGAAGCAGACCAAGAATTGTCTTCTGAATAAAAATATGCCAGTGGTTGAGTCCACGTGTCCAATTTGAGCATACAGCAAGCAAGGATGAGTAAGGGCTTTAAAATTTGTGATAAACCTCAGTGTTCCATGGTAGCCAGCATCCAGTGTGTGTAAGCATTAAAAAGATGCATGCATGTATAAAGCATCGCCAAAATCCAGCAAAGACACAAATTTATTTTCTACAAGTCTCCTTTTGTCTTCAGAGGAAAGGCTTGATTCTTAAATAAAAAAATCCAATTCAAACTGTAGTTTTTTCACCAGTTCCTGAATGTGAGGTATAAAAATGTGAGAATTATCACCTAGATAATTACCTAGATATCCATATTGTAATACACTGAGTGTTTTGATCAACAGAAATTCATTAATTAAGAAAACATGACAACCATTCGTTGCAGTGGGTTGCAGGTGTGAGGATTTGATGACGATAGTCAGGTGAATGTCTTTGGATTTTGGACAGATGATCATTGATGTTTTACAGACAAAATGGTCAATCAGTAATGAAACTCATCATCAGAAAATGAATCAACAACGAAAGCAATCATTAGTTGCAGCCCAAAGCTAAAAATATATGCCCACTAACAAGCTAATATGCAATATGCTAAAAACAATGCCAAACTATGTGTCAACATGTTTCATCTATCAAGTCATCAATGCTTAACTGCGGTGATTAACTGATGATGGATATCTTGATTTTTTTTTACAGTCAATCCCTTCATAATTTTAATACTAGAGAATAATAAAAGTCCCTTTGGATCGACAATAGACTGGAATGATTCTTACTACAAACAGTTTATTCATCTGAACAGTGAAGAAACTCTACAGAGCGTTAAATGAGCCTTGGTCTGGATTTTCAAAACAAATTCATATTCTGTACATTTTGCACCACAAAACACATCCCTGCTGTGATTAGCCAGCTTATTGTCTGCTGTATAACCTTGTAATGTGGAGATTATAGAGACCGGACTGAGCGCTGCTCGATTCCTCCAGTGTTCCAGGAAAGGAAACACCATTACCAGGGCAGCAGACAGGAACTGGCTGGAGGGCACCTGTCTGTGTGAGCTGCAGTGGATTTACAACATCTGCTCCATACAAGAGAGGATGCCACCCCTGTTCACCACTCCTTGATTAAATATCGCAGACAGAGAGAATGACGCATCAAATAAATTGCCAATTGTGTGCGCACAAGATCCCCATTTCACTTTGAGGTCAATGATAGTTGTATCTCAGGAAGATAAGTTATTCGGGCAGGCTTTTCTACATGTTTACATGTGGTTAGAAACCTCAGTGAGGATGTTAATACATTCACAACTTTTTCTGACACAGCAGTACTCCCCATCTCATTAATGGCCAGTGCGTAACGAGACACTGGCCTCGTTTGTGGAGGCCTTTACCCCGTCACCACCATGTAGATCCAAATCCCTTCCCCCTCCATGCCTTGTTAGAGCCTAATTAATTGGATCAAGAGAGTGCCACTAAGCGTTTGACAGCTCTCTGTGAGTGATAACTGTGAAACCAGAGCCACAGCCCCATGGATATGCCCCTGGAGAAGAATCACTCCATATTAGGTCCATTGACTCTCTGCCACACACTTCCCAGGGGATTCAGCCCTGCTGCTGCGATAAGATTCTGGAAGACCCTGCTTTGAAAGCTTTGTTACTGTGTGCCATGATTAATATATCTTCATACTGGTTAGAAAAATAGAGCAATTTATAAACATGTACAGTATGTGCTCAGAAATATAAAGAAACAACATGTGACACTAAAACTTAAGATTTTCATTAAATCAAATATTTTTGATACTATTTGTAATCAACAGTTTGTTTTGTTGTTGTTGTTTTTTTTTTGCAGTAATCATTCAATGAACTTACAATCCATAATTACCTCTGTATAAAACTGTTTTCATTTTTATTGTGTAGTCCCCAATTCCAATGCTGGATTTCCTTCACACACACAGACGTGAGTCAAAGAAAATGCCATGTGTATATAATCCAGCGCAATTTCATGTCACTGAGATCAGCCTCCTAGTGCCTCCTATCTCTTTACAATGTATCAGGACTGTATCAAGCGACTGCTAATTCAATTCAAACATTCCCCACTGCTGCTTTACATTGATAGCGTTCAAGTTGTAAAACACAGGTTGGCTTTTATGGTGAAGAGGCCACCACAAACCACAAATTGCAACATATTTTTCACTGCGGTTGGCAGTACCATGATCAATCTTTAAGAATGCATCCACAGAATACCAATACAGTAATTTCTGATTTTTTTTTGGCAGCAGATAATTCTTTACAACTTTAAAGCTGCTTGAATTTATTTTATCATTGCATTATTTATCTATGTTTTGGTCACTTCAGCGCTTATTAGAGCTTAGGGGAACTGCAGAGTTGGGTGATATTTCTCTGTGATCAGTCGTCACCTTAAAAATACAGTATTGATTGATGCAGTTTTAAATATATATATTTCTCATTTTATATATATATTTTTTTCTTAATCAAAGGTAGTTCATGACACTAATGATAACTGCTCTGCCAGATAGAATTAACAAATTTTCTGTAAAATAAAAGGAACAAAACTTTTTAAATGGTGGTTTTGTTGGTGTCCTATCATCAAGGAATAATGAGCCATATTATAGAAAGTTTAAATCCTTTCTGATCGCTTATACACCAGGGCTAGAAATATACAGTAAGACCCATTGGTTGTGTGCTGAAAAACATTTGAAGGGCCCAGCCTGTGCTCTTGTGTGGAAATTTCTTTGGCCTAATGACCTGCTCATTAAAGCTGCAAGAAAAAAAAGAAAAAAGAAAAAAGAGAGAGCCAGTAGAACAGTGAGGACCTCTCTGCTCCAAGTTTTCTGCAGTGTTGTTTTGCTTTTGAGTTGTGATCTTTTGCCCTGCAGTTCTGATGGTCTGTATCGCCATGAGACGCAGTTTGATATCTTCTTCAGCATCTGATGTTCAGCCTACAGAAAAGGAGGAGGGGGGGCCTCGGGTTTGCAGAACAAGCTGCTGCCTGATATTACCCGCCTGTCTACTTTTGTGCGTGCCCTTCGAACTTGGGAGGAACACCTGTTTGGGGTTACAGAAATAACATATGGGGATGTTGTAAAAAACAACAGGTCAAGTAAAGCTGATGTTGCTTTCTTCAAGTCATTACAAGGCCACAATGTTTTAAGTCTGGCCTTGGTAAAAAGAATAAGTAGCTTAGAGATTAATATCCTGCCTTAGGTATTTCTTGAATGCTCTTCGAAAGTTGATGCAGAGAGACGAGACAAGGGAAGAATTATACACTTAACTTCTTGAAGTAATTGCAATCAGTAGGACATGTCCAAGTCTCTTAATATAACTAATTTGGATGTATTATTTCATGGTTATTTCATTTAATGAAATTTTAACAGAGCACCGTTTTGGAAAATGATAGCATTTAAGTCAGAACGATATTTCAAAATGTGGATTTTGTAAATCTACAAAATAACTCCCAATTAATATTCTCTGGTCATAGATATTATGTGCTTAATTGTGAATATTTTTTTTTTCTTTCCCTTTTTTCTCTCTTCACTTTTTAAATCCTTTGGTTCTATCTTTACAAGATATTTAGTTACAATTTTACCTTCACACACACAATTCAATCTTTAACTCCCCTGAGTTTTAATTTCAGATTTTTTTTTTAAATCATGCAGGTTAATAACATTAATGTGCCTATATACATTCAGTTTTAAAAAGGATTAACACAGCGGGAATCCTTGAGCAGGCTGTTGGAAAGTGACACACATTGCATTTATTATGAGCTAGCCTTGACAGTCTTGGTATTCAGGGACAAAGGAAAGTAAGGAAAGCAATCTATGTGATTATCATACAAATGGCAATGTAGCACACAATTAAACTGAACAATGTAAACTACAGTTGATGAATAGGTCCACAGGCTTTACCCAGTGACAATAACAAGCAAGCGAGCATAACTTTATCTATATAGCATGTTTCATTCCAGGCATGTGCTGCACAAACCACAAGGTTCCACAGAATTTGCAGCCAGAAAGACTATGTGGATAGTGTATGGGTAAAACATTGGATATAAGTAGCAACTTATGCAGAGGACATGCATATGATGTGGGTCTAATCAACTTACATTGGATCCACTCATATAAGACAGCTGTCATGAGTTAATCTCTTGTTGTCACTGTTAGTAGTGACTACTTGTCTGCACTGCTGTTCCATGCACTTCACTGGTAAGCCATACATTACCCTGAATACATGTACATCATATAATTACCAAACAAAAGTTAAGTTTCAGTTTCACTTCTCTTCCTTTCTATAGCATACCTATATACATACTCCCTCTCGCTTTCTCTTGCCCCCACTTGCTTGTTTTCTGCTTCTTTTTCTTCCCGCACTCTCTCTTGCTTCTTCTTTTGCATTTATTCCTCTTTTTCCCGGCTGTAGGTTAAATGAAGTTTAAAAGCTGACATTATTGTATCATTTTCCCTCCTTGATAGAAAAGCCCGTTCACTAAAGTAGCATTTGACTTGCATCCAATCTCGGTCGGGGGAAAGTCAGCTGGAAGTATTTTTCCCCACCCTGAATTCCCATTTAAACTTTGTTTTGCAATGAAATTTATAATGTTAATCAACACACAAACACAGAAGTTGCCTGGATAATGGAACCTCTCAAAAGGCATACATTATGGCCACTGGCTATTTCAGCATTGTTTCAGACAAATCATGGGTTTTTTGGGGGCACTCTGGCATGGAAAATGGCTCTAAACACTGAAATACCCATGAGCTTCAGCTTTTGTTATGAAGAAGATGCAAGTAAATGTATTGAATACTAAATGCTGCTTTGTTGCAGTTGGAAACATACAAGGCAACATGGTTTCCAGCTTAATCCAAAACTGAATTCATATGTCCTTTATGTTGAAGTTTTGGGGGGGGGTAGCTTTTGCCTAATGTTAGCATCACATGTAACAGAAGTCTAAGCTCTATGACTGGATGTTTCTTACTAAAATGCACATTGGGAGCTGTCTTAAATACCTAATATTATATTTTTGTACATAGGCTTTTACCTTTTTTCAAAAAAAAAAAAAACAGCCATTTTCTACCACAGATGCTCATCTTTGCACTTCAAGGTTCAGATGGAGATGATGGCGTTTCATGGTCATCTAAGCCTTTCGAGTTTTCCAGCTGTGAGTCGGCTAACATTGTTTTGGAGAAAATGAATGTTCCTACTCCAGGAGCCAGGGGCACCCAACATAGTGCCTTCCACTTTGAAACTTCTCTGAGATAGACCGCTGACAGCTGTGTCAGTCTGAATGGTGTATGGGAAAGCAGGAGAGAAAAAACAGAGCATAGGCGCAAACTATATCAGTCAGTAGTGATGTGTCATGGCATGGATGAGGAAATATTTGTTATGAAAGTTACATACCTCCAGTTTTAGGGGAGTCCTTTTTTAAAAAATCACCTTCTCATACTTTATCAAGCATTACACGTGAGTGTGTGTTATAGTGAAAAATCTTTTTCAAGCCCCTTTTTTGTTGAATCGTTGGAGGCTGCGTTAGACACGTCTGTATGTATTTTAGAGCAGGTCTGGCAAAACGTAAATACATAAGCTCTGCAGTGCAGTCAGTGTGAAATTTTCAATACAGTTCACCATTATGATGGAAAAAAACTGTTAAAAAAAGAAAGAAAAAAAGGCCTGGGATGACAGCAACTGGAATGATGTAGGAATTACAACACCTTTCAGTTACTTGTCAAATTTGGGTTTGTGCCGAGCATGTCATATTAATTTTGTCATTTTAGAAATACACAGCTTGTTAGTCTGTCTGAGCATTTTTAGATTCTGTCATTATTATTAATTAATTATTTCATTTATTTATTCCATCATTACCTTTACAGATAGACAGCAAACATGGTTAATGAAGCCGCTTATTCAATTATGCTTTTGCTTTAGTCATGTTTGGCCCTGCAAGCTATAATCCAGGCAGCCTGTTTGACTGAGTAACTATGAATTTCAGAGCTGAAATCAATTAGGGAAATTGTTATGGTTTATTGCCAGTGGAAGTTAAATTGAAGTGACTGAAAAAGAAAATTGTAATCGTTTCATGCACAGTATTGCTTTTGTTCTACAAGCTGTGACGGAAATGCCTAATGGGTTTTTTGTCTGAATAATGGATAACTGTTTCAGTGAGACTCTGTTTGTTTACAAAAAAAAATATGAATAGAGGGTAAAGCTGTAGAAATTAGAGTAAAAAAGCAATATTCACCAGAAGATTTGAAGAGTAATAAACAGTTAAAATCACATTTAATATTCCTAATAATTATGGTAGAACAGAGCAGAGCATATCATTATGTGGGGAATTATCCCAAAACACATATTGTGCAAATAAAATGTACAACAAATAATTAAATAACCACCAGACTAATTAGCACTGACTTAAAGCTTCTCTGAAAACACATGAGGCAACATGCTATGAATCACTTCGGTGATATGATGAGGAGGAGATGAAAATGTTGTCATCCTAGCCTATGTATATTCCTAGTATTTTTAAAGACTTTGTACAACACTTCAGCATCTGAGTGTGAATTTCATTTATCACTAACAGTGCAGTAAGAATGATTGACGGCTCTGAGGATGATAAATAGGTGCCTGGGTTTTAGATCTCGGAGGAATGACTTTCACATATCCTTTGCAATCATATTTGGAACTCCCATGATGCCAAACAGCCCTGTTGTGATACACCATTGGGCACAAGTTAATGACAGTTTTACAAGAAATTGCTTGTTTAGCAGTGGCCAGTGTAAAACTATTGTGACTTGTTATTTAAGTCTGTGTTGACTAAGGACTTGTGATCCTTTTGATCACCAGGCCATGTCTTCAGATGTCTCTGATCTCTTTGTGACTTTTAATTTCAAGGCTTTAAAACACTGAATCACAAAGGAGCCCACAAAAGTCATGTAACTGAGCTACTGCAGATCAGGGTTGTTGTCCCAGAGGTCCTGCATGATTGACAATGTCCTCTGCTCTGTAGTCTACCTTAATAGGCTAACATCTGGTCATGCTGACCCACATTTCATTTTTTGTCAAATAATGGTGGCCCTAGGTGAATGATAATTTCCCTGCACTGAGATTATTTCACAAAGAGGATTAAGTGTGAGACATCTATACAGATCACGGAGGAAAATGAAGGCAAATGGACACGCAAAATATAACTTAGATCTCAAGCAACGGCACTTGCAACACATTTAAATAATGTACAGCTAAAATAGACTTGAATATCGTTTCGCATCAGCAGTGTAGTGTGCAACTGGACCCATAAAACAGAAAAACAAAGTTAGAAGCTTCCAGATTTATCATTTTAAAAGACAACGTACTATGGAAATTACCATCTTGCAACTCTTTATCACAACAGAGGCAAGTGGAGGCAATCAGCTGAAAAGCCCTATCTCAAGATTCATGTGTGAGCTACTGTCATTCCGGCTGCTTTGCAACACAACAGACGCGTCTCAAGGACTGGAAGCATGCTGGGAGTCTCAGCAACACAGAGGACTCTGCAGTTTAAGAGTCTCATCAGTAAAAGTGCCCATCAATCCCTGTGCTGAACTGTGTGGCCCCTCCCCATCCTGTAATGACTCTTGAGTGACAGCCACAGCTGGCAGGTATTATGGCCTTGCCTCAACATCATACCCGACAGAAGGTTAACACTTAATCACTTTGTTAAGGCAGCCCTGAGTGCCACTATTTTGTAAATACATCCCACCGATTAAAAAGAAAGGTTGTCCCAATTTAGGTTTTGATAGAAGGCAAAGAGAAGCATTGTTTAAAAATGTGTTTTGACTTTTCCCTAAACCTCTCCTCAGAAAACATGACTGTCCAATCACAGTAGGACGAGTTACAATTACTTGATTACTTCACACAGTAGTAGCCAAGCATAATCTCCAAGACCGAGGAGCATTTCATTAACTGACTAAGCTTCATTTATGGCTGACACGTATACTGTGTAGTATTTTCCCAGTGTTTGGAAGCCGGTCCGGAATTGTCTGAGGTTTGGCTAACACTAGTGACAGTGTCCTGTTCTTTACTGAATTTGGGGAATTTAACATACCACGTAGAAATTACAAATGTGTCCAACCATTTCTGTAACTCCTTGAAACAGTTGATCAAATTCACACGCACTTGTGTGGTCGGACATCTTACCAAAAAGTTCTGACACACCATAAACCATCACTTACTGCTTTCAACATGTGAAAGGGGCATGTTCAAGCTAAAAGGGGTTCTGAGTTGCTCTTCAAAATGAAGGACCCATTTTTTCAAAAAAAAAAAATCACAAAGAACTCCAAGTGGTAAATCTGCCATTGTTATTGTCACAGACTCTGCATATGAGCCATGCTTGCCATTACTGTTGCTATGAACGGGTTTTTGTTTTTTTTCCGAGATGACAACGGTAATAATCTAGTCACAGTGATAATTAGATGATTAATAGAAAAATTAACATGGGTTATGTCTGTTTATAAGGTATTCTGGATAATAAATGTTTTGCAGTGTGAGACACACATTTTCTAATGAATCAGGATCAGTATTTGCCTGAGTTTTGCACCGTATATTTAAGAGGAAGAAGACCTATCATTTGTATTCCCCAGTGGCTGGCGTGAGTCATGTTTAGTGCTGCAGACAGCCAGCACTTTCACACTGAGAGAAAAATATGTGTCACATAATGCCCCTCTGCAAGCAAAGGACGATACGCTGATAAGTTAATTGCAACCTTTACATACCACAAGTCAATGCACTTATAATGTCAAAATTTCCAAGTGATGATAAAGCAGTCTTTGTTGTGTGACCTGGCCTTCAAACAGACATACAAATTGGTGTACAAACTAACACAGACACACAAACAGAAACAAAGAAACACACACACACACACACACACACACACACACACACACACAGTAAATGATCACAGCTTTTTGTTTTACTCACATCTGGGAGAATGAATCAAATTTAACTCTTCAGAGTCATTCAGATGGAAATGGTTCTCTACATATGAAAAGAAATCCTTTCATGATTTCTTATCTCATTAATAGTGACAAGTTTCATCTCCTCCTTCCACATAAATGTTAGATGCTGCGTGACAGGAATATAGTCTTCTGTGGTAAATAAGTGAGGTATGAATAACTACTGTAACTTTGAGAGTAATACATTTGCAGACATCTTCAATAACATCTTTGAATAAAACACCTTTAGCCATATTTCTATTTAACGTTTTCTTGAATCATTTATCTTTTAATATTGGTAACGACTACAGGATGTCCCATTGGCCACATCCACACTTAGTAAATATGAAACGTCTTGATCACCATTTTTCATACCTATTAACTGAACTTTTGAAAAGCAGACTGAATAAATCCAAAAACACTGGCAGCACATTTATAGTGGGCAAAGAAAATGTTGGGAGAATCTGTTTAAAGATGCTGAGATAGTGGACTACTTTTTGGCAAAGCAGCTTTGTGTCATTTTTAACCCTCATTAATATCACTTACTTTAAGTGTCAATATAGCTGATGACACAAAAGAAGTGTTGACATAAACCTGTATTTTGTGCTTATTTTATCAGAAAACTTTGCAATCATTAAACAGAGATCTGATTGATACCTCAATTACTGTCCACCTTCGGTTAAAAGTGGCGTTTAAGAACTTGGATTAATTACTACTTCTTTTTTTTTTTTAAATAGTGAGTGTGACTATATAATAAACACAGGAAAACACTCTCATGTGTATGCCAACAGTAAGAGGAAGGTTTGAGATTTTGCAGTTTTCTTATTGTTTTACCAATTCAGTGGGGGCATACTGTATATCTTTTCGAAAATCACCCAAAAACAATAGCATAAATAGATGTTGCTCTCACAAATAAAGATAACCACTGTTTAGTTTTAGCTGGCTTAGCTTGGATGTACATGTATTCTCAGATAACCCCAAGAGGAAAGCCATTGTGAAGATACTAATCCACTTACCTAAGCCTCCAGATATGGTCTTAACTGTTGGTACTTGTAATCTACAGACAGGTGACAAATTAAAGGAAAAAACCTTAAGAATTAGTGCAGAACCATGAAGACAATGTCCCCATGCATAGAGCACAAGGGCTCACTGTTAGGTTTGATGATTAACAAAATTATGTGAATCATATCTTATGGCCTTCGCAGTCACCAGATTTCATCCCCATTGAATTGATAGATTTTGGACTAACGCGTTAAACAGCGCACTCCTCCACCATCATCAAAACACTAAATGAGGGAATCTCTCTTACATCCCTCCATTAGAGTTCCAGTGAGTTGTAGAATCAATGCCAGGAAGGATCAAAGCTGTTCTGGAAGCTCGTGGTGGTCCAGTACCTTATAAAGACACTTTATGTCAGTTTTTCCTTTAATTTGTCTACCGTTTGAATGTCAGTTTTGTCCTACTTTGTCTGCCTTTTGTGTTTTCAGTCTAAGTTGGAGGAGAGAACTGATTGCTGTCAGCCTTGAGATCTGATACCTTAGATCTGATAGCTCAGACCCCAACAGAATTACTATGACAGTATCCGAACTGTATCTACCACTGTTCCAGGTAGCAAATTGTCTGCCACTAATTATGGTTTGCCAGTGGAGTGAGCTTATTCCAAAAGAGTCTTTGTCCTTTAGTATTTCTTATGGCTCAACAGGAACAAAACAGGCTGTGGATTTGTTGTTGCGTTTGTGTCTGTGTGTCTGCAGAATTTTGGCTCTCTGCCAAGGGCTTTACTATTTAAGGCTGCCAGTGATTCAGTATAAGCCCCAGGTGGTTCGGAAAACCTTTAGAACCCACCTGAGAAGAAAGAGTTAAAGCTTTTTCAGAAAACACTCACACTGATGAAGTATGTCCTGCGTGTTTCACGTCATCAAAAATAACAGATACCTGAAAAAAAGATTTTGAAAATATCAGTCGTCATTCCTCTTTGAAGATGTCGCCTTCAGCTTTTCACATTTAACAGACTGACAGCCAGATTAATCTATTATGAAAATAATAATCCATTCAGCCTTAGATGGATTGGCGTAAATTGTGTACACACATTCACACGGTTCCAACATGATGTGTCCCACTGACTTCTCTGATCCCACTAACTTGAGGTTCGCATGTGTGGTTTTGAGTAAAAACATTTAATGGACTCTCATTAAGGTACAGACATTCCCCCTCAGGATAAAGTGGAATTATATTGGTGATCACCTGGATTTTAATCTATTGACATCAATCTGATCAGTATTTTAATGTGTTCATTACTTTGGTAATAGAACCAAATAGCTAAAAAAAACAAAAACAAACCAATGATATTATGATATTAATGATTGTTCTGATAAGCAAATATAAGTGACATGCTACCAAACTAAACTCAGAACATCATCATGCTTCCTGTTGATATGCTAGCAAGACCCTTAAATTCTTCCCCTGCCCAGTCAGAACTGGGTAAAATATTTTAGGCTCTGGTCTGGTTCTTTAAACAACTGCACACAGCAAGGACGGCCATAAATGGAGATTCGGTCGAGAGAAATTATCTTCACTAGACATCGCACTTTTTTTTTTTTAATTCTTACTTTGTGGCAATGAGAACACTTCATCCTGATAGTGATATGATCTTAACTTAACTGAACGCCATGCTGTTGCTGATAGAGGTTGAATTATGACATAAATTAATGAATGCTCCTTTAAATCACAAACCCCTGAACCACTGTGCACATGTGTTCTCATTCAGGGACTAAAACACAAACTGTTACTAGTTAACAAAGTTTAATGCTATGAGACTTTCACAACTTCACCAGTCAGTCTTGAGCCCTTGGATCAAGCTGACACGGGTGCCTGCCCAAAACAGCAATTTTAGTCAGGAATAACAACCACAATCTATGCTGCGTTCGGATATAATCTTCTGTTTACAATTCACTGCCTTCACACAGCAACCCTTGAATTATGGGATCACTTTTTATATTTGTTGTGTTTTTTTTCAAAATTCATATTGGAAATACAAAATTTAAAACTAAAAGTGGAAAGTAATTCTAAAGAAAAAATAGTAAAAAAAGTGAAATGCACCTGTTTTTGAAAAAGATCATGCTCCTGCCTCCAGTAATGCAGAGTAATTAATATTAAGTACGTTTGTCAGTCTAAGTGCCTGCGGGGAGAGACGTAAGCACAAGCAGCATAATTAAGAAGAGGTGGCTGAGGGATTGAGGCTGTGACATTTGGTTTACTACCAATTCATTACAACGGATTTAGAGGAACAGACACATGCAATATTGTTTGTGTTGTGTAAATGAGCAATATGAGTTTAGGCTCCACTTCATGCAGACAGTACAGGACCATCTCCTTTCCAGCCCAGACCCCTATGAGGGGAAGCATCAATAAAGGCCCGGGTGTTGGTGGAGGAGGGGAGATGTTATCAGGGAACTAAATGGTTTCTGTTCAGGAGCCGATGCTATCTTAGAGATCTGAGACATCACTTAAGGGAATACAAGTTTTCAGTGCTTTAACAAACCTCTGGGTCACTCTATATCAAATGAGACGTTTATGTGTCTTGTCATCATATGCAATGTCCTTTTTGCGCTATAATTTTACATAGATGTTAATAAAGAATAGGATTTTCACATAACATTACTGTGTTACAAAAGTCAGGATCTTGACCTATGGACATACTGTATTTTATAGCTATTCTGTTTTTGCCTCTGTGAAAAATATATAAAGTACTTTGTTACATATTGTCCTGTATATAAACCTCTCTTAAACTTAATTTGTGTTTTACTCATGATGGAAAGATCTACGCAGGAGTTTGAGCACAGGCCACTTCTGTCTAATTGTAGTATACCTAGCTTTACAAGATAGAAACATCTACAACAATCATTTTTCATTCTTCGGTTTTGACACTGCAAAAATCCAATTTGAAATGAATAAAATTTATTAACCTGGAGTTATGTTGGATAATGTAATAAACAGTACTTGTCCTATTGAGGCTGGTTACAAGAATGTAGTATAAGAAGCAGACAATCCCACTTAAGGCTGTGTTTACCACTGTGTGAAAACATGAACCCCCTTACTCATTTCTACGAGGCCGCGGTGCTGGCAATGCACAATGCGGAATCAACTGGCAAGACACTGCATTGTCCAGTCAAATTATTGCAAGTATATATTTCTGGTAGATTCCGTAGTATTGTAGTGTTTTCTGCCTGCCTACAATCAAAACAAAGGATAAAATGATCACCACTGTCAATTATAAAATACTTTCTCCTAGCTCTTTGCAGTGTTTTACCATCTGAAAGTCTTCACATTCATAGACCTTTATTTGTCACATCAGAGTCTTCATGCTACTGCAGCTATAAGTTTGTTCACTCTCATCTATTAGTCCTCCCTCTATCACCAGAGCATCTGCTGTCCCAGTTTCTTACTTTTGAATCTATTTCCTGCCTTTTGCTTCCAGTACTTTATGTCCCATACCTTCGTAATATAAGTGTGCTATTATAAACATCAGTCTTTTCTTACAGAAGACAGCTGCATATCCTATCATCGCCAACAAAATCCTTCACCCTTACCAGTAAGCTTCTCTAACTGAACTGTTGTTCCAAGATTGTTTGCTAATGTGACCACTCTTTCAGTCAGAAGTAATTTATATGGCAATCTCCCAGGCAGCATTTTCTCTCAGTAAATCTTGAAAATAGCCAGTGTTGGGAAAGGATCAACTGAATAGATTATTTTTTAATAGGTTAAAAAAGTGTGTGTACCACACTGCCATGCTTTTCTAGGTCTTCTTGCACTATTTGTTTGATGTCTAACATGAAGCATGAGTGGAGCTGACACTGCTTTATCTGGAATGTAGATGGATATTTTGCTGTCTCATTTTGCCAAATTCAATCTACCCTGCTTTGATGTCTAAAATTGCTCATTTTGCGCCATAAAAGCAAATAATGTCTTATGCAAAGTATCAGACAGCAGCAATTTATAACAGAGCTAGAAATACCCCCCTCGCGGTTATATGCCACCGCCAACTAGTCAGGTGCAGTTTATATTCATGTCTGTCCAGACTAATATAATATTTGCAGTGAAGACTTAAAAGGAATTTAATAAAAGTATATTAAGCTTATTTAAAGAACAATATGATATGATAGTGAGGCTGACCTTTGACCTTTTGGATATAAAATATCATCACTTCTTGATTTATTCTTATTAAACATTTATGTGAAAATTTTTCCATAATTAGCGTATAAGTTCTTGAGTTATGGCCAAAAACGTGTATTGTGAGGTCATATGATCCTGATCTTTGACTTTTGACCACACAAATCTAAGAGATATTGTGTTCAGTATGGACAATATGGAAACTCAATGCCTCTGCCACTGGCTGTCGCGGAGGCATTATAATACAGGCTACATCATTTCAAAGATGATTCAGATTCATACACTGGAAGAACAATTTGTTTTCACTTATGCTTATAACGTAAATGTTTTGCACCTACAAGTTATTACTGGTAAAGCAAACAATGTATACAGGTCAAATAGGGATCTAAATTTCATGATGAACTTCACTTTTCTCTTAAAGACAAAGTACTAAACTTAAGAAGCTTAACATGAGCAGTGGAAGATCAATACGGAATAAGACCAAATATAATATTCACTTGGATTTTTTTGAAAATGCCAGCTCTAACTTAATTACATTTTAATGGCTTTCAATGAAAGACTTAAAATGCTAAGGCACGTTTACCAGTCTGGATGTCTTTCTCCTCTCAAATATCAAAATATTGAATATCAATATTTCATATAATAGTATTTATTCAATATTTCAGAAGTATATACAAAATAGAAATGATTTTTTTTTTAAATGAAAATAAATGTGATTGATAAAAAGACTTTTATCACTATCAAGCAGGTGTTGCATGATTAGCAGGAAAGGTAAAAGTGACAAAAGGAGCATGGAGTGTTGGAAGGCCAGTAATTTTACAAGCAGTCTGAGAAAAAGACTCATGAGCAAATTAGCTTTTTCAAAATGTGTGAGTACCAACTTTGCATGTTGTACTTTCAAAGACCCAAAGAAGAACTAAGAACACCAGTCACAGCTAAATGCCACTCCTGTTGCATATATTTTGATATTGTGGATTAAACAAGGCACATCTGAAAAGGCTTTCAAAGAAGAGCAGCTGAAAGAATATTTACTGTCAGATCTCAAGGCTGACAGCAATCAGTACATATGCCTACATAGTTTTAAAGTTATGGATTTTTGAGTAGTTAAAACAATCTGTCTGTGTTGAATTAAGATTTTTGTATCACTTAAAAATGGAGGAAACTGGAAAACTAAGAAACTGAGAGTCCCTTCCTGCTCTTTCAATGTCATAACTCAAAAAGTATCATTTCTGTTGATTCACTAAACAGCCGAGCATTTAGCAGCTAAGCAGTCAGATATTTCCCTCAGGAATGGATACCAGAAACAGCTAAAAGATAGCTAAAATTTGATTGATATTTGTCAGATAGCCATAAACACATCTCAAAATTAATGACATCATTATCAACTAATTTTTTAAATAAGCTACAGCTTGCTAACATGTCACATATCACATATCAACTTAAAATGTGATGATATGTCAGTGTTGTGTTTACAACTTGTTACCACTGTCTCTAAGTGGCCAAAAACCAGTTATTGCTGCTTTTGAACCAAATGGGTTTTTTTGTAATATAAAAACCTAAAAAGACAACTGAAAAGAAAGACATAAGAAAGACACAAGTTATTTCAATATATTAACCGAGTTCAACATTTGGACATTTAAACTAAGCTTCTACCTGAAAGTATACAGAAGAGGTTCAACAAAACAAACAAGAGTAACTAGGAAATGAAGCCGAAGTGGGCTGAACCAACTATCAAACGGCTTGTATCATGTTGCTTAAGACGGCCTCCAGTGGTGTTAGGCAACGCCACTGGAGGCCACTCAGTTTCAAATGAGGCTACTTGCTTTAATCTTACTACCCAAGATAAATTTCAACCCTTAAAAAGCACTGAAACAGAGGTAATACTCGTTAAATGCACCAATACATTACCATTTCCCCCCACAGCCTCACTGCTTTGTCGGTATACAGGAGTGAGGCTAACATTCCAGTGGACTTCATTAAGTTTCATTTTCCATTTTATCTCTCCTGAAGTGGACCATTAAGTCGGCGTGCATGGGTAACTGATCAGCTAATCTGCCTGTGATTTATGTGGCAGGGAAACTGAGGACTTAACCGAGCCTCAGAACACATTGATTACTGACATGGTTAATTGGCTAAACCCACTGCTACATTGAGACAGGCTTATTGGAAATGTCAAATCAAGCTGCTCATTTGCATTCATGATGTATGATGTCTATTCCGGGTACTGCCCAAGAAGCACAAACTGACACACATAGGTATAAAGGAAGGGCCTGGGATCTCTGCCTTGAATTTGCAACTGACCATCTGCCCGTGCAGGTTGGAACCTATCTGTATTGAATGTGCTTAGCTGACATGCTGAACAGGATGAGCTTGGATAACTCCTGATGTGTTTGAAACACAATAAATGTGTTAGGATTTGAGTAAAAATACAGCTTTGAAAGCAGATGTACATGATTGAACAGTCTTGACAGAATGGAAAATATGTTGTTTTATTATTGTCTTTCTTTCTTTCTGAGTGCTTCTTTTGGAAATCAAAACAATGACTGAAACACCTTTGCAGCAGAATTATCTATAATGTAAGCAGATGAAAGCAGCATGAAATTGAAAATTTGTGATTTAGGCAGATGGGGTAAGGGACATTACAAGAAACAACAGAGGTGGTATGAATTTACATTGTTTGAATCATAGGATCTACTTGGCGTATTCCAGGTCATGCTGAGGAATATATATTTCGAATAACCTGAGAATAGAAATCTGAAAAAAAAAAAAAAGTTCAACGTCTCCTCTTGATTAGTGATAGCATAGAGCAACATGTTGTTTCCCCTCTCTAGCAGCTGCAAGACAGCTACGATGTTTTCTACAGTTTTCAGGTGATTTGCTAAACCTGTAGAATGGTGTTATGGAAGTTTCCATCGGTGCTCAATGTTTTGGGCATCATCGCCTCAAATTTGGAAATTATTCTAGACGCTCAACTTTTGCATCATGCTAGCATTGTTGTAAGCCTTTCACATGGTCACATGTCACTGTCTCAGTGCTGGTTAAGTTAGAATAGATTTCTGACACACAGAACATTCACTACAATTAAATGCCCTTTTCTGTGAAAAACTTATAATTATTAATGTTGATGCATAATGAATCATTTTGAATTACAATTTACTATTTCACTGGCTGTTTGGGATTTTTGTGGTAATGTATAAAATAGAATAACTTTTTAAAAAAAAGCGGCATTCAAACACCGATTTAAACCTGGATTACTATGGGAACAGTAGAAGGTATAGACACATTTATAGAAATAAAACAACATTAAACAGGTAACTTGTTCCGGTGTTGATCTCTGTAAGAACAATGAGCCATAACATCACATAATTACAATGCATTTAAAAGTTCCCAAAGTTTTTAACTTGCTATCTAAACCCAGTGATGCAAAGGTTGGTAAAGGTTGCTATTTTTTAAGTGGCCTGGATTGCTAAATAGACTTGAGTCATGCAACAAAAGAATTGTCAAAGCTAACATTTTTCACACAATACCGGAATATTATACGTAGATTTGATTAAAAATACAATCTTTAATAACTTATACTCCATGAGAGGTAAGTCACAGTACCTAAAGTTATTTGGCCTTGAGGCTGTTCTCTTCAAAATAAAGCAACAAATCCTGTAGCCTCTAGGCCCTGATGCAAAACTACTGGATAGTCAAAATGCATGTGATCCATTTAACTATTTCTACTTAGTAAGGGATATATGAAAAGATACCTAGCTACAGCACATGCAAACACTGTTTTCATGAATTTTAGATGATTTTTTCATCATGAAAAGAAGAAAAATACTAAATGTGTGTTGAAGGAATAATGTTCCACAGTCAAAACAGGTGATCTTCTGACTGCAATATTGTCCTATTTGTGTGTATGGATACAAAGAGACTCACTGTCTTCTTTCATAATTGTAAAATATTCAGTGATCAGTATGAATTTTACATGGATTGAGGGGCTTTTCTTTACCCTACTTTAGCTAGACGCCATTATTGTATTGTGCCAATTTCATTCTTACTATTATGTACCATGGAGTGCAGAGTAAATTAACATTTTGACATGATGAAAAACCAGCATATTACTCAAGGTATTACAAATTATCCTGAGAGGAACATGAATTGGTACACTGAAATCTATGGCAATCCAGTGGTAAATACAGGGGTAAAGTGAAAACAGTGGACTGAAAACTTGTCTGCTCAGAGTTTCACCAAACTTAAGATGCAGGATGCATCCCAACTTTTGAAGTAACAGAGCAATAAGAGCCCTCAACTACATCCATTAAAATTTCTCTGGTATGAGAGGACTGATGTAATTTGCTAGAGACCTCCTCAATCTCAGGTTTGCAGAGTGTTTGTGCTCAAAATAACACTTTTCCCATTTTTCTAGCGCTGTCAAAATTGGCTAAAAATGACATTTGATTATTCCTTCTCAAAAAACAAAACAAAACACATAGGCTCGGTTGTATCAGGAATGGCTGGCTAAAAATAGCTAAAAAGTATTTTACACACAAGTATTTCCAAAAAGGGCTTTTTAGATTACTCAGAATGCAAATCACTTTCTCTGCAATCTAGTTGCGTTGTGACCATCAATACCGCACAGCTGTTGTTGAAATACTCACCAATTTCAACTACATTTCATTTTCATCAGTGAAACTGAGGTTGTGCAACTCCTGTCTGTGACAAAGTGCAGTCAGTGCAGCGGCCCAGGCCCATGCCAGAACTCGCAAGGCAGACAGCCACGATGGTGCTGCACAATTGAATGTGTTTGTTTTTGTTTCTTTTTTTTGAGATTCGATTATATAATTGAATTTAGAATATTCATTGACAGCCCTACATTTTCCCTCAAAATATTCTTTGCTTTCTCATCCTTTCACATCCCTGATATTTGGGTCTGACTTTTCAGCTTGCGTCTCCCTTTTTTCCTCATTTCCTTTCTCATTTAATGACATTACACCTTAACGGCCAACTCAAATCCCCTTATCTTTCTTTTCTCTGTTGTGCTCTGGTTTCTTCTCTCACAGCTCTGTTAGAGGTTATACTGGCTGGCAGAGACTGTTTGGTGGCTGGAGACTCATGCTCCAGTGATGACACTTGTAGTCCACGTCTGCGGACTTTGCGTCAATGTGTTGCTGGCAATGGCAGCATGAAGCTGGGCCCGGGTGCCAGAAGCCAGTGTGCCAATGCAGTGTCTGCCCTACTGTCCAGCCCCTTACATGGCTGCCAGTGTAAACGAGGCATGAAGAGGGAGAAGAACTGCCTAAGCATCTACTGGAGCCTTCATCAGTCTATCATACATGGTCAGTGGTTACTTGGAAGCAGATTTCTGAACTACTGAAAAATGTGATTTTCCTCTTAAGTCTACACATCAGAAGTCTATTTTATGTTGTTAAAGGAGCTGTATAACAACTGCTAATTAAAAACAACACAGTAACCCAACAAATTAATTGGTAGACTTTCATGTGTATATAATTTTTGATTTAGCTGGCATGTCAACAAGAGAGCATTACTTGTGTGTCATAAACTTAAGATGAATTGTGTTGTTAAAACATATAAGCCAATGTTTCCATCTGTCTATCCTTCTTTTAGGACTCAACCTGGTGGAGAGTTATCCCTATGAGACAGTGCAGAGGGAGTACGACTATGTCCGCTTGGCCTCTATTACAGCTGGCAAGTTCAATGCCCTTTATGGACTTTCACCTTATTTTATACCATTGTACTCTTTGAAGATGTATTATTCTAGCCAGTATACATGATTCCATTGAATTTTCCTGGAAGCATGCCCAAGGCAAACAGGTGTCCCTTATGTTCCTAGGCACACAATTATTAACATTCATCTGATCAACAATCCCAGCATCTAAAATTACAGTGTCTCCAAATTGTTGGATGGCAAACCAAACTCATCTTAAATAATATAACATAGAATGTCAGTGAATACTAATGCTGTCATTTTTTATACTACTGCCTTAAAATGATATCCTATATCTTGACTTGTTTCTTATAGCCTCGGGCTCCTATGACAGTGAAATTGAATTAAATTTATCAAAACAAGCCCAAACTCCAAAAAGCAGATTACAATTTGTGGATACAAAAATTCAAACATTGCATTAAATGATGACAACCAAGTAAATATATTGTTTTTATGTTTACTATGTGAAACATTTACTGAAGTTTAACCTCCACATAAGTAAAACAGCATTAGCTTAAGTTAAAATTAGGGCAAGGCAACTAAAGCTAACTAGGGCTGGAACCAAATATAATCAAGTATTCTGCCAAACATTTTCTTAATTAACTGAGAAGGAACCATTAATCAATCACATTTACTTCTTGTTCTTGGTAAGATCACCAAATCCCATGTTTTGTTTAAAAAAAAAATATCTAAATATTTAATTTAGAACGATATAAGAGAGAAAAGGAGCAAATGTCCACGCTTGGCAATCTGGAACTAAAGTGTTTGTCTTAATAATTACTTTAATGATAGACTGATTGTCAAAATAGTTGCCCATTAATTTTCTGACTAATTGAAGAATTGATTAATCAACTAATTGCTGCAGCTTTGAAACTTAGCCTAATGTTATTATAAGGATTGGTTTATTAAAACACCTTGCAAGGCATAAAACAAATACACTTGCCGTGCTTTTATTTGTATAAGTTTTAACAAAAGCTACCAGAATCAAAGCCACTGTAGGCTATGCAGCATATAAATCTACCACCACAACCAGAACAACTGCCAGTGTCACAAAACTATAAACACACTGCAGTAAACCGATGACTCATCCCTGAAGCAAACAGCGCAAAGAGTTCAGTAATTAGCTCATGTCCCGGGCAACATGTACACAAAAGGATCACACAAAGTGCCAAGGTTCATTCTCACAACAAACATGACCATTCATAAATTGGGGACAGCTGGAAGTTATCTTGATGTTTTGGCTGCAGTTTTCTATTCTTTTTTTTTAGGTTTTTTGATGTTTTGTTTGCAGATCACATCAAACTAACATGAGCTCTAGTTACACTTTGCTTCAAATCTTACTCTTAAGATAACCTGATGTCAAATATTTATGTATTTCCTGGATGATACTGAAATCAGCTTCTGCATTACTTTCTCTTGCTTTATATTGGCTATTCTATGATTTTAAGGCACATAATCTGTGATGCCAGAAGTGCCAAATCTTAATTACTCACATAATAACACAGTTGTCAGTAATTTCAGTAGACATTTCTATCATTAGGCCACAAAAAAGACTCATTTGTGACATCAAATGCATACTACTATGGTCAAAATAATCAGTGAGTGGTGATACAGTCAGAGCAACACACTTTTTAGCCCGATGGCCATTGCTAAGAGGATTTCAGACTGCTGTCACATTCAAATCCCCTTAAATTATAATCTGATTTCTTTAAAGCAAATTTATTGCTACATTTGATACAGCCATAAAAATGTAATAGTGATGCACGTTTACAGATAAGAGGACAAGAGTGAGGGAAATGTAACAGACAGTGCAAAAAACATCATTGTACTGAATGCCAACATTCAGTCTGTATTCCTGAAAAATGCCACACAGTATGTTAACAGTTGAAGCTAAAAGTCAAAGTTTTGCAGTAGGACAGCAAACCATAATTTTAATTGGTGGCATATATGCAGAATAGACCTGATTTTTGTGCTAACATTAAAAAGGGCGAAAAAGAGGGAAAAACTTTTACACTGTGAACATTTTGAAAGCAGTAAAACAAAAAAAAGTAATATGTGTCCAAATTTTTAATTTTTATAGAATTGTGCCATTTTCATAACATTGGAACAGCTACCAAACTTTTCTCCCAGTACTAATTTTGTTTTTCTGTTCCTCAGGAAATGAACCTCCTTTGTTTATTTACAGACACTTCCCCTTTAAAGCTGAATTTTCATTCCAAACCGCCAATCTGAATTCGTGAAACTCTAACAATATGAGATTTTATCTCAGTGTTTGAATAAATAAATTGAGTAGATTCCACGAATCACAAACACTCTTATTCACATAAACAAAACCCCTTTTTGTTCAATTACTTTTATTTCCCCACTGATATCTACACTTGTCTTTGACCTTACTTCAATCCACAGAATCTGATGTTGGCATGACAACTGTGAATCGCTGCCTGGATGCAGCCAAGGCTTGCAACGTGGACGACTTGTGCCAGAAGCTCCGCACAGAATATGTCTCTGCTTGTATAAAACCCACTGCCAAGTCAGGCCTTTGCAACCGGCCTAAATGCAATAAGGCTCTTCGCAGGTTCTTCGACCGCGTTCCCACTGATTACACACATGCGCTGCTCTTCTGCCCCTGTACGGACACAGCATGCGCAGAGCGTCGAAGGCAGACCGTTGTACCCAGCTGCTCTTATGAAAGCCCTGAAAGACCCAACTGCATTGCACAGATGAGGACCTGCAAAGCTGACTATGTCTGCAGGTTAGAACAGAGCTAAAAAGCGTTTATTTGGTTTCCATTTATTATACTATCATTCTCTCTCTCATGTCTGACAGATATTAAAATATTTCCTCTCCTGGCCATGGTCCCATACGGATGTTATAATATATACTGCTATAAAATAACCATAATCCCCAAGTTTGCTTAATGATCCAGCTCTTTCCTCACAGTATCCCAAATCAGTAAAGCCAATGTTTCATTACCCCCACTACAATTCAAGTATTGCTTGGATATAGATTTTAGATATTCTCACCATACATATTTGAGCTAGTGCTGTTCAGTATTATGGCTCTTTGAAACCAAATAAACAGCCATTCAATCAACAAAATGGCCTGCTGTTGTACCCTAAAGCTTTCTACCACCATTGGTTAGAACACCCCAGAGGGCTTGTTGGAATAACACATTAAATATTTAGCACAGATAAAGAGCCAGATGGATCAGAGTTATCGCTCATTGCTATCTCTGGTCATGGCCATTATTTTTCACAGCCCCATTGCACTCAGAGGGCTTTACTAATGATCCCAGGTCTGAGGGATGAATTATAGTACTCCTTTCTATCACTTTCACATTACAGCCCAGTGCTTTCAGTCTTCACAATATTTCTTTACGTCAGAGAGGTAAATTCTTAATTAAATGACCCTGTTGTAGAGGAGGGGTCGATTAAAAAAAAAAAAGGGACCTACAAACTTTTTATATAAAAAAATGCAGGAATCTATCATGTTTTTGCTAAACAGTGCCTGGTGCTTCTGTAGGTCTCGTTTGGCACAGTTTCAGTATGACTGCGAACCCTCCGAATTGTCTGCCAGTGGCTGCAAGCAAGGGAACTATGGAGCCTGTCTTCTCGCCTACACAGGGCTCATAGGTAAGTAAACACCTGAGAGGTAACACCAAGACAGAATACATATAAAAAAGAGGGAGAAAATCAAATGAAATGAACAGGTGGAGAAAGAGACAGTATTAGAAGAAGGTGTGTGCCATATGCAAGTGTGATAGAAAGACAAAGAGGCAGTAATGAGTGAAAGCTAGCTAGAGGGTAAATTAATAAATACAGGACAGATAAGGAGTGACTGGGATAATGAAATGAAACTTCAAATTCTATGCCAAACGATATGATTTAAGATACAAATCATAAAAAATCTCTCATTACAGACATACAAAGACTTTATGTGAGGTGTCTTTAATTTGCTCTTATAACAGTCCTGAAAAAAAAAACAGTTAATGTAATGCACTTCAAGAGCCTCAAATGGTGCCCCTCAGCCCAAACACGCACTTGGCATTTCCATTCCCACCTTGTATTTATAAAAGCACTTGAAATCCCACCTCCACTATGTTGGGGCGGAGGGGCATAAAAAAAATAATTAAATGAAAAGAAAACAGAAAAAAAGAAAAAAACTGCAACAGGAGAGACTTCTGTGACCTAAAAATTGAAAACTGGATAATTCCTCTGTATCTAACATAGCATACAAGTCAGTGCACAACCAGGCTAAAAAGCAATACTAGAGCGTTATCGTCCCTTTACACCAGGTCAGGGTACAGGAAATGCAATGTCCATTAATGTTTCAGAAAACAAAGCACCACGAATACAGTGCAACAACTCAAAGGAGAATGAATATTTAATACTGGCTGAGGCCTGGTGTCTTCTCTCTGCAGGAAGTACAATAACTCCCAACTATGTTGACAACTCCACATCAAGTGTGGCTCCATGGTGCTCCTGCTCAGCCAGTGGGAGCCGGAGAGAGGAGTGTGATAATTTCCTGGGATCCTTCACCGACAACATCTGTCTCCGTGAGTGTCACTCTGTCCACAATGTACTGGAATGAACTGACTCAGGATTTTGGGGTAAGGGGTTGTGTTTACATAGAGGAGAGGAGTGTAAAAAATTTGATGGCTGGTTCAGTTATGTGTTTAATCAAAATCATGGCAAAAGGGGAAAGAGCCGGGTTTTTTTTCCTCTCTCTCTCTCTCTCTCGCCTCATACAATTTTATGTTTTTTTTTTCAAGGCTACATTTAGGTCTGTTTTCAGTCACGACTCAGTCACTGACAACTTAAAAGAACGGAGTCTCTTTAGAGGAAAACTAGGCCAACAAGATTGAAACAAACTGCATGATCAGACTGCAATGATGAACAGTTTGTCCACTGGACTTTGTTATTTGACAGTTTCCTCAGATCATAACCATTTAGAATAAGTTGCAGTAGTCATACATTTTAATGTAAAATTTCGAGATTTTAGGTAATTCAGTACATTTATTAACAAGTTCGATACCATTCTGTTAACTGTGCCATAAATATAAGGCTACAGGCAGCATACAATTAGCTTAGCTTAGCAAAAAGACTGGAAACAGGGGAAACCAGCTAGCCTCACTCTGTCCAAAGGTAACAAAATCCACCAACCGGTATTTGTTTAATCCATACAAAAAAGTGTAAAAAAGGAGAAAAAAAAAGTTTCACAGCGAGCTATCTGATTTTTTTCTTGGCCCTGAGCAGTAAAAAATGTCAAAGTATTCCTTATAGATGCTTTCCATATGGATGTTGGAAAAATGAGACCTCGGCAGCTTTCTGCATTTATGCTGCACGGGAAGCATCACACCTGAGACCTTTATAAAACACCTTTATAAAAATATAAATAGGTATATGAGGAGAACCTGATCACTGCAGAGCTGAAAATAGTGCTTCACTAATACCTCAGTGGTTTGCCTGTTTCTTTTTTTAGGGATTCACATCATTCCACTCAAATATTAATACAGCCAAAGTAATTTCATTATGAAATGAAATACAAAAATGATGTTCCCTAATAAGAATAATTTGCTCTGATAACCTGCAACAGGGGACATTCAATCGGACTTTATATGAAAAGCAGAGTAAGTAAATTCTATGATAGCAGAGCTGTCAGGTTTCAGTGAGACAGATGATTCCAGCATGCTCAAACAGCAGCAGAGCGCTATGCATTTAACTCAGAGATCCTGTGCTTATCGTAGAATTAACTATGCCCCCCCCGGCTCTGTCTCCCTCTCTGCCGTTTACTCACTGACTTCATATCTTCTCATTATTAATCATCTCCTTCATGCTGTTTCCCTGGTAATTCTGCCTGGGTATTCAGACAGTCACTTCTTAGTGAATTCTAAGTAAGCTGGCCCTGCGATTGTTATGTAATTGTCTACTTATCAAATCTCCTCCAAACACCTGATGCAATTGTTTTTTTTTTCTTTCCTATTTATTATGGAAAAAGTTAGAGAGTTCACTCATTGAAACTTTCTTCATGGGATGTTCGTTATTCTGGAATCTAATTTCTCAGTTTTACCCATTAAATGCATAGATGTTCAGTCTTTGCCAATTGAATATTTTGAATATTTGCCTGGATGAGAATATTTTCTTCAATTTTTAAAAAATATATATTTTTTCACGCTTTTTTCAATCATCAAATCATCCAACTAAAAATTGAGGAGTTGTGTGTAATATTACCGAGATGCTGATTACAGATTTATGAAGGCAGGCTGTGCAATTTAGGATCAGAAGAAATAGCAGTAGTAGGTACAATAAATGATACCACATAAATAATGGAAACAATAACATGGATTAGAGGTGAGCGCATAAAATCATTTCACATTAGGGCACCGCATCAGCCTTAGTCGAGAGGTCCTACATATGTGTCTTGTTATGCATTGCGTCTTACGTTATTCTTCTGTGTTTCCTACTGCTAATTCTCACCCTTACACATTTTCTCTCATGACATCTGCTCCAGACTGTGAATAATTAATGGTTCTTATTATTGCCCTCAGGGAGTTTATACTATATCTATCATTGACCCTGTACACACCAAGAGTATCATTGCTTGGTGTATGCAGTGAGGTGAATCATTGGCCAGTCTTTCCTCGGGCCCCCTGCCTTGAAAAGATACAGAGAGAGGTCTCATAGTTGTTTGGCCAGTGCAAATGGTCTATGAGTTAATGAAGTCGATGTGGAGAGGCAGGTGCAGTTTGGATACATGAAGTGAATACTAATTATTTTCTATTTTTTCTCTCTGCTGCTGTGCCGACTAAATCCAAACTAGTTCTGGCCCAGCAAAAGCTTTCATGCAAAATTTACAATTCAGAACCAGAGGCACCTGCCATAAGTGATGTGTCGAACTTGATGAGAACATCAAGACAATGAGGCCAAGGTCTAACAACATGTTTTTACTGCTGTGTCTCATATTTCAGGGAACGCGCTCATGACGTTTGGAAGCGAATCGTACCAGCAGCCGACTCTCAGCCAGCCCAGTACAACCAGCCCTGGCCACAGCATCAGTGAGAATAGGAGCACCACTTCTCCCCGAGAAACCATAGAAACTATGAGGAACATTCTGGATACAATCATACCAACACAGGTGTGCAGATTTCTCTCATGGTCAGTGTTCATTGTAGCAGCTTCACACGAACACACATCAAGCGGTAAAACCACTTCTGTCACTAGAAGGAAAAAATAGCTCAGAAGTGCAGAAATTATATTGCCATTTTTAAATATTAAAGCCAGCATGTGTCGAATTTGAATGTGATGATTACAGGGTTTTGAAATGATTTTCATGTCATAAGTTTAGTTTGTAGAAGGATTAGAGACAAAATTGGTCCAGTCTATAAAATGCTTTCAACAATTCACTCTCTGTGTTGCTTGATGAATCCATGGAGAAGGAGTAATTTTTAATGATTATTTTTGATACTAGCATTACAAACGCCAAAGTGGTACATCTTCGAATTCCACAGACAGTGGCTTTAATTTTTGTACTTTTTCCTTACAATGTCTCTGCAACATTGCAAAACATGCTAGGTTGATTAAGAAGTTTGAACTATGAAAACTTGGATGCAGCAGTTAGTGGGACCACTATAATACTAATGTATTACTTCACAACACCAGCAAGATACTAGCTTGATCTGATAGACATAGAAGGTCAGGTTTGAAAATAAGCAATGAACAGGGAGGGGAAGATCTCCTGACAACAAGACTGGTGTGGCCGAATTTATATGTTCAATGACCTCGTTTGACAGCTTTGTTATGTTGTGTTCCATGAAGCCCATTTGAGCACCCTTCGATGCTCAACTGTGAACCCAGTGAATCAAATGAGAAAGGAAGAATCATAAAAACATTACTACATATGTAAATATTTGTTGGAACGGTGAAGCTGGCCTGTGGCACTTTAAAGATCATCTATGTAAATCTTGCAAGCAGTTAAGAACAGAATCCAATGATTTTTTCAAGGTTCAATGTCCAGTTAGTCATGTTTCTTGGCCAAGACAAAGAGAGAATTTATGACTTTACTTATCTGACACAGTGACCAACTCATTAGGCAAAAATATAGGGTCTGAGGGTCTCGTGACTGATGCAAATAGCACTAACCTCCACCGCATTCTTGCCTCAGTCTCTACCTGCCTTTATCTTTACCCCATTATTAATTTTGACCTCAAGTTCTACGATGAACCCTAAGACAGAATATCTGTAGCTTGCTTTGACATGATGAATAATGATGATCACCTGAAACTCAAAAGACTGTAACATTATATAATATTAGCAGATTCTTAGCACTGGGCTACCCCGAAAGAATGGCAATTAACCGATCTCTCTGTCTCCTCCCAGGCCCTGGGAAACGAACTGCTAGTGGGCCAGTCCACCCTGCCATCCAACAGCCTCCCAAACTCTGCTTCACCACCCAGCCTAATGCTTCAAGCTGCTTTCAGCCTTCTGTTGTTGCTCCTCCTCCTACTAAACAATGGACACTAAAGACTGCAGGGGAGCCTGCTGAGGGCCCTCCTAGTACCAAGCAGATGGGAGGACCAGGAGGAAAATGGACCATGTGACGTTACTCCTCCCTCTAAATATGTACAGCAGTTCTGTTTTTATATTTTTGTGTCTCAGTGGTCCAGTTCCACCTGCCAAGGTTCTCACCCAGAGTGTGGGAGACTTATGCAGATTGAAGCGAGTCTGTACATTTGTACATTGTCGATGCAATCAAGTCGAGCCAAAATTAAGTCAGACTACAGCTTTTGTGGACTAACCCAGCTCTCAGATATCCAACAGTATCCATTTTCAAGAGTTATTATGAATATATAAAGCAGATATGTATGATACAAAGACATTAAGTATGTCAGTAGATTTGCATTATCAACAGAAGCTCTTATTTGAAATACTGTAGACAAAAATGGTTGGAGTAAACCACTGAACTCTGTCTGCTCTAAACTCAGCACACAAAGTGATTGGGAAGCTGCTGGAATATATGGGGCTTTAATACCCCTCTTAAGTGACTGGAAGAAGACCATTATTTCTGATCAATACTGGAGTATTTATTGGAAATATCAATATTGGACAGAGTGACAGAGAGACAATAGAGCGACATTTTGCTCAAACTTCCTGGACCAAGGCCCTGATTCTACAATGTCCAGCAGTACTATTTAGAAGAGATATGGCTAACCAGAGTACATAAGATCAATCTTGAAATAATAATCGCCCTCTCCATCAAGACTGCTGCCTTTTGTCAAGCTTTTTCACACCATTATATTTGTTATTGCTAAAGCTACAGTAGTTATTCATAGAAAACAAACAAAGTCATTGGTCTTCATAGCAAAGAAAATTTCTTGGACTTGAAAAGGAAATTATCACAAAAGCTATGTGTTGGTGAACTTACTACCCTTTTGTCATTGTGTACGCAAACATTGCTATACGAGCTCTGAGTTTTTCTGCTAGAGACGAAAGTAAATAGTCAGAGGTATTGAACATCGCCAAAACAAATGCAGAGGCTGTATGAGATTAGACAGTTAATGAATGATTCAGTATTTTCTGTTCTGGGAACGTGCAACTCAACGATGAACAGTACCAGAGGTGTTGCAAATAAAAGTTCTAATATCATTATGTTTACATTAGCATCATTTAACCTCTACTTTTTCTTTTTTTTTCTTCAAAGGACACATGTTTTGTTTGGTTATGTTAAAGTGAACCTACTCAGTTACTTCTTCTAAGGAGACAGAAGCAAAACAAATGAATACATGTTTACCTAAAATAACATTCACATGACCTCCAGAAGTAAATGGGAGTGCATTATTTGAAGTGGGAATGTAGCAGGATTTACAGAATAATCCAGCAAATTGTGACCTCAAACTGATCTGTATTACAAAAGTCTCAGCAGCTGCTTCACTTCAGAGCTATTTATGCTACTCTATAGAAACAAATTTCAACCCTGAAGACCTTGCAACATACTACCTTACAAGTATTGTCTATGTTCAAACTTAATCTATTTGTAACGCTACTGTACTCAAAAGCTCTTACAGTCAGGAAGCTGCATCCAGCTGGCAAAGACTGAACAAGGAAATGTCAGAATAATGGCCAGATGTGACACCACGAGTGGGCCAGACAGATATGATATAAAAGAGGGTTTTCATTAGATGTCATTAAATAACTGGCCCAAGAGAGTGCAAATTCTAGTAAAGCATTTGGCAAGTTTGCAAAATTTGTTCAGGATCCAGTATAATTATTAAAAGATTAAGACATGAAAATAGCTACAATTATACTCAGAGGGAAAAGTGATTACTTTAAGTGGCTGATTTTTGCTGACAGCAGCCCATAACTTTCCAGTGTTTGACTGTTTATATTTTCCCTTTAGTCTGCTGGAAACAGACAATTAGCAGTAATCAAGTCACAACAGCCCACATAATTAACACCTGATTGTGACATAAGATGATGTAATTATCTTCTTATTAGTGTTGGTAATGTGAGGCAGAAACAAACATCGCTGTCAGGGATCTTGACTGTAGGCCAGGCAGCAAGAGGAAAAAAATATCACCAGTGAACCAATGATAAATTGCAACAATTACATGTACAGTATGTCACAGGCTTAAATAAAAATTAAAGTGTGATTAAGGATTTTGTGGTCTCATTTTGGAACCAAATATAAGAGAGTGTAAGGGAATTTGCTCATGTTGGAATTATTCTTTAAACCAGTTAGCATTCTAAGTACTGTTAGACCTTTGCTGTGAGAAGGAAATCGCAGTATCTGAGAAATAATTTGTTAGACAATATCATGTCTGTTGCATGCATTATGTGTAGAGTTTTAAAAGCTTAATCATTTCGTTCAGTAACCCTGACAATACAGGTACTGTAATACCCAATATGACCTCAAGAAAAAAGAATGTTTCAAACAAAAATATTTACTTCAAAAAAAATTATTTCAAAAACATATTTGAAAGTTTTGTTGATGTTGAACCTGTTCTCAAATGTCTCCTTCACAGTCTCCTCCACACTGACACAGAGCTGTGCAATTTAAGAAGGAGGTTTTGCATCCGCAACGACCTCACCTGCCTTTCTTGCAGCCACAAAATAAGAGTTCAAAAATTGAATCACTTGTCTATGGAAGAGTTTAATACAATGGTCTCCAATAGCTTGGATACATCCGATACCTGTCCGTTGGAGATGGCATGTTTGGTGCCGCCTCAATTGCTTGTCCCCAACAGTGTCCTCCTTGGTATATCGCTCTTTTGAGGTGCTGCATCCACACATCCTTATTTGAGCGGATTTGCTGAACTTTTCTTTTTTCCTCTATGAACAACTTTAGAGCGTGATTGTTTTTGAGGTGGCTGCTGGTGCGAGAAGAGAATTTTGAAGCACTCTACAATGTAATTGACCTCCTCTCATACGCTTTTTGGAACTTTTGACAGGGCCATGAAGGCCTCTGTTGCCATATCATCAGCATTCTAGGTATCACATGCTGTCTTCTTGGCCTGGTTGCAAATGCAGATACTGTGTAAAGGCAAGTGAAGGCCATATGAAGAACACACTAAGGGCCTTGAAATTGTCAGGACCCAGAGACTTAGCAATCGCATGGGTAGGTATGTATCGGGAGTCCTTGCAGGTCCCAAATACCACCTGCAGCTCCTAAATGTCCAGCTCTAGCAATGCGCAATGGCTGGGACCACAGTATCTCTATACACAGTGGGGAGATCTGATCAGTTTCTTGAAGTAAGGTGATAGAAAAATGAAAATTAGTTTAGTGGTGGACATTTCCACAAGGTTCCTGGCCAGAAAGTGTGGAGCTCTGTTTTGTTTTCATTCACTCTAAGGAAGCCATTCCAGTTGATTGGTACCCTTTTTTTCCATTCACTCTTGTTTTTGTCCTCTTTCCACACTTTTGACTTGTCTGAGACTTTAAGATATTAACTTCATAGCAGTCCATAGTTAAAACATCCACTCTGTTGGCCCCTTCATGTCTCCCCTTTGATATGAGGTGTGAAGATCTTGCTAGAAAAATCAGTGAAGGTTTTAGCTTGGCCCAGTTTCAGCATGATGATAACTGATACCCCATATAGTATTTAGACCTCATTGTCTAGGGCACTATTGTGGGAGGAACTGTCTGCTTGTACTGTTTTTTACTTAACCAATCAGCCTTGTTGCCCAAATTTAGTCCACCAGGAAGGGAGATTGAGGGTCTGATTTTTTTGTTTGAAGAAGTTTTATAGGTTCCTATTATAGGTCTCACAGGCAATGTAAAGTCTGAAAATTTTTCGGTGATTTTACAGTAAGGTTTGTAGAGTTTTGTTTCGGCTTATCCCCTTATTGCAGCTCTTTTTTTTCCCCTTATTTTTTTTTTTTAAAAAAGGGGACCTTGTTCCTCTTTAAAAGTGGTGCTGATGGGTTTCATGCCCTGCATCCTATGTGCAAAAGAGTTTGTACTTCTCTTGGCTCATCCTCTCAACAGCCAAAATAGTATAGACAACAGCTCGGTCTACTAATTCCAGCTTCAGAATATTTGTTGCTGTCCCTTGTGAAGGGGTTTCCCATTTCCTCAATTACATCAACTAATGCACTCACATGTCTGTTGAATTTCAGTTGGACTCTTTTGGCCTGTTCATGTTTTGTCCTCTTTTAGAGACAGAAACTCAAGAAACTCTCTGAAACTCAAGGTTTCAGAGAGTTCATCAAGAGGGAAGGCTGCCCCTTGTGTATTAGACACTTCTGGCCGCAAAGATTGTACATTAATGATTACATCAAATGGGCTTGAAATTTTGTGGTGCATCTACTCAGATACTGCGATTTCATTACGATCCTTTTCATGTCATTGAATTCAATATTAAATATTCACCTAAAGAGTTTATGATGTTATATGTGGTATTATTGTAATCCTTGACCATCAAATAATCCCCTTTCCTGTATTATCATGTTTGATTCAGGAGATAGGATGCAAAATACATAATTTGGTTATGGTGGAAAGTAAAATGGCCAACATTGCTGTCATAAGGCATTTTTGCAATGGCTCCATTTCTGAATATGTCATGGTCCCAAACTGTGTACCAAGTTTCCTGCTTTGATGAAAAAGTGAACACAATTTTCACATCGCCGGGACTAAAGTAAAGGTGTTTTCAGAGAGCAAGTGGTTGCTGTCGTAGCAGCTGTCTGGCAACATCATTTTCTCTATTTTGATTCAGCCACAGCAGGATTTAATGCCTCCAATCCTAGTTTTCTGTACAGCAGAGGCTGCTACTGTTTAATATAAACCTAGTGTTATCTCATCATGCAGCCAAACACAAAAATGAGGAAATGGTCAGCAGTATAACACAAGGTTATAGCAAGTCATGCTAACTAGTATCTATTTACCCAGACCAGATAATCAGACTTTGAATCTGATGGTGCTCCAATATTTTACCTTTCTATGATTGCCATGGTCACACAGCAAGCTGCCACTGCAAGTTAGAAATGCTTAACTCTTGTGAACTCCAACAGCAGCTGCACAGTGCCATGCATGTTTACAGGAGCAGCAGGAACCCTCCCTCTTCTTGTCACTGCCACTGACCTCAGCAACACATCTGCAAGGTTTACATTCAAAACAATGGAAGCAGCAGTGGCAGCAACCGCTTGCTGTCCTGAAACACCTTTAGACTGTTCATCCATCAGGTCTGTGAGGCTATATCATACATAGAACAAAAGTGGTGATTTGAACTACATGCTAACTTCAGCATGCTATCATTATCACAACAGCAGTCTGATGCTGATGTTTAGCAGGTACAATGTGATCTGATGATAATATCATATGAAAAGGATCTCTAGTTTTACAGTTCATGCTGAGGGGGACGTTAATTTTTTTTTTCCAAATTTTATGGCAATCCCTCTAATAGCTTTGGAGATATTTCAGTCTGGACCAAAGTGGCAGACCAACCAATCATCAGGCCAACATTGCAGTCCCAAGAGCCATACTGCCAGTGAGGCTAATCATTGGAAAAAGTGAACTAAATCATCTTTGCAAACACTCATATTGCACACCAATTATGGCAGCTTTCATCAAACTGTATATGCCTGATATGATGGTTATTTTTAGTGTTTGACCAATGTTCCTCTATGGTGATGTACAGCAAAGTTTCTGTGTCTGGCATTTGTTGTCATGATTTTCAAGTGTTCTCCTCAACACATTAAATAATTTTTCAGTTATTAAACTGATATACCTGCAGTTTGATCTGATGCAATTCCCTTTTAGTTTTCATGTTCTGTAAATGCATATTAATGTGCTGACTGCCTAACATTGTATATAGTAAATAAATAATTGTAAAGGGATTAACTTTAAAAAAAGCAACCTATGGTTGCAACTAGGAAGGATTATTTTCATTACTTATAAATGTGTTGATTTTTTTAAATAACAATAATAATAATTGCTTATCTAGTATATTAATTTATTAATTATTAATTATTTAGTATATCAAAAGTGAAAAATGGCCCAAGGTGGCATTTCCAAATGTCTTGGCCTTTTTTAATAACACAAAACCTAAAGATATTCTATTTGGAGCAAGCTGTGTTATTCTTTTTTGATTGGTTAAAAAATTGAGGCAGTTAACCAATTGTCAAAATTGTTACAGATTCCTTTCAATTGACTAATTAACTCATTGTTTCATGTCTAAAGTCACATCACCAGCAGTGTTTGTGACTGAATTAATAACTTGCATCAAAGCTGAAGCCCCTACCCATGTTCCAGTATGGTCACATTTTGTCTGCATCCTTTATTTATATCGTAATGGTATAGCTGGCCTTAAGCAATCCAAGCAATCATAAAAAGCTTTAAAAAGAGTATGTATGCATAGGATTTTTGATGTCATCTCAAAGTAAACAGGACTTTTCAGTAAAATTAGAGAAATAAACACTGCAGAAGACAGCTATAAAAATGATCAAGCTCTGTTCAGGGAGAAAAATTATCTAGGAGAATCCAAGATGTCTGATACTTAGTGTTATGACCCCAGAAGAGAGTCCTTACTCGAAGTAGGGAAAAAGTAGGGATTAGGTCTACAAAGATTTCTATCAAAAACAAGTCAAGAATGAAACAATTTGTTTGCATCCTGGTGATACTCCACAAGGATATTGACACTGAAATCACCCAGAACACTGACTCACAAAATATAAGCACCACAGGGAGGAACTGTGCTCATTATACTACAAGTGTAGATGTGAAAAGGGTTGCTGTGATGAATCTGAATGCTCATAATATGATCTGCTGAGCTGATTCTTACCAGTCTCATCACTCCATGAGTGATGCATTTTCATTTTCAGTGTGCAGCGTTCTGGAAAAACCAACAAGGTTTAGAACCATCTCTTATCACTGATGACCCATGGTATGATTTATCAAACTGGATTTTCACTCCCATAAAACCATGTCACTCCAATTATAATCACAGTATGTATGAAGGCTAAAAATCTCCCAAAAAACTTCATGGAGCTCAAGAAATATGCAAACAGAATGAATTTGATTTAAACATTAATGTTTTATGAAGGTCAAATTCAAAACTATTGAATAACATCATTATCCTGTTTTCCTGTATTTGTCACGTCTCATTTTTGCTAAAAATGCCCTTCTATAGCTCGCTGGCGGTGATTATGGTTGATTACACCCTGAATCACAAAACACAAGAAGAGGGCTATTTGTGTTTCATAAATTATAAAACTTAATACAAACAGAGTAATACAAAGTTTATGGATGACAATAGAAAATTAGGAAAATGAGGCTGCCCAAATGACAAGCAATCACAATTCAAATCCTGTTTAAAATGCTCAAAGAACTTTAATTAAGAGTTACAGCTTGGCGCAACTGACACATATTTAATTTAAATCTCAATGTGACCCAACTGCCATACTTTCTATATCATCCTGCACTTTAAGCTGTATATTCATCACAAACAGCAGCCATGGTAAATATATGTATTGTAATGTTGTAACGGCAACGACAATGTAAACATGCTTTTTTCTTTGCAGTGAACAAATAAAAACAATATTTTTCAAATAAATACATATATACACACACACACACACACATTTATACATACATACACATATACACATATATATATACACACATATATATACATATATATATATATACATATATATATATATATATATATGTGTATATATATATACATACATATATACACACACACACACAAAAATATATATATATATATATATATATATATATAAAAACCTGTGCTAGCATTGATAGGCTTTCCAGAAGTCTTGTTTCAGGTTTAATATGATTTAGTGTTTAGGTTTGTCCATGACCTCCTTTGAGGTGAAACATCTAATGTTTAATGTTAGTTTGAAATCAAAGATGGCTCATTTCTTATTTAGGTTATCAGCACTACTTGAAGGAAGTGCCTTTTAAATTGAGCAAGTAAACTATCCTGAAACACAAAAGAAAGGAAGAAATATGATGTTATCCACTGCTACTTACTTTGCTTCATTCTCTTCTAATATGCTTTCTATTTTTCTATAACTTCAATGTGTGTGTGTGTTAGGGACTATCACTTGAATTCATTCAGCCCCATCGCCCTTGCCCCTCCATTCACCGCAGTATCTACCAAGTGGTGGCTCTGAATCCAACACAGATCAATAGCAACAATCAAATGTTGCTCTGGGGTGTTGAAACCTATTGCCATTTACCACTGGATCGTTTTATGATCAGCGCACTTTCACTCCTTGTATTTTCAGACTCCATTCAGTTCCTATGTTTTTCCCATATCTTATGTTTGCAAGGAAGAACTGAAATTGATTCCTCCTACTAATTGCTGTAAACACTGCACTAAAAGTACAGCCTGTGACATACAGTATGTCAGCTTAATGTTCTCACTGCTTTCCTCACCAACATAATTAATTGTAGCAACAACATGAATTCACCTCCAGTGATAAACATGATTAAAACTCACTGTAGTCACAAACAGAACCTATTCAAGGTTTACTCTTAGAGTACAGTATGAGCTAATAATCCAAAATGTGATATTGAAATATGCAATGAGGAGGCTTATATAATACAGAACTGTTCAACTTTAGTTTTCTGCTGAAGAAAAACAAACAGATGTTGTTCTGGAAAGGATCATGAGATTTTAATTAAAATGAAAAATACAGCATGACTGAAATATGTTTTTAGCCATATTAGGACATATATGTACTTCAGCATATGCATAAATTGTTAAAATGAGAGTTAAAAATGTGTTTAGCCTATTTCGGATATGTTAAACATGATGGAGTTAATAGGAGTAAGAATCTTCACTGTAATAAGCACAAGTAACCTGCAGCAGGTTAAAACTGTGGAGAAAAAATACCCATGTAAAATGACTCAGAATTGTGTCTCTGCCTTGAAGCCTGTAATCCCCAGAAAAGAGCTTGTTTACTCAGTATGGTTTTTAATCAGTGTAACACAGTGCTAATAATCTGTCTGAAGGGCATCCCTGTGTTTCCCTAAAAAATTCAGATTCTGCTGCTGTCCAGTCCTCACAGTAAGGCAAATCTATTGCAAAGTCATTGCACTTCAGTGTGACAGTGAGACTTTCTTCAAAAACATGGATACCCTAGAAGGTAGGGATTGTGCCTTGTATGGTTTGTGTAAAGTAGACTTCTCTTGGGGTAATATGTAATTATGGCAGGAGATTTTGTCTTGTTTGATATAATCGGAAAACCCTCCTTGCCTCCATTTTTACCTCCCTCTCGCCATTAATAGAATGATCAATTCATCCACGTGCCGTAGTGAATATTGTGTGCTTTTCAATCCTTGAGAAGTGTCTCCATGAGTTGAAAACAGTGTTGCATATTTTGATGCAGATATACTCCTCCAGATGTACGCGTACGTTCACGTTTGTCTGCTCACATCTGTGTTTGCAGGCAAGTTTGTGTTTTCATGCGTATGTGTGTGAAGCATGTAGGCGTATGTCTGCAGACATCTGTTTTTGTGTCTGTAATCTGTGTGTGTCCATGCATATCTGTCTTTGTGTGTTTGCATGAACACACATGCAGAAATCTGACTTGTAAAGGTGATTTTTTTTCTCATCCTACTGTTTTTTTCTGACCGGAAGAAGACTTAGTGTACCTACTGTAAGACACAGGAGTACATAGGTTTAACTTTCACTGCCTATGAGTTCTTGTTTCAGTGGCCAGCAGCTGCGCAGTAGAAGACGCCTTCATGACCCTGAGAAGGTGTCGGAGGGGGAGCAGCTGGACAGTAATAACTGCCTACAAGTCACCAATCCTTCACTGGCCTTTACCCCTTTGGGCCCCAACTGGGGCCTCATGGGAGTTCAGTAGATGGCTCAATACTTGAAGTTCTCCCCTTGGGGGCCATTTCCTGAGTACCCCTTTTTCAAAGGCACTTTCACAATTATTGCCACAGTATTTCATGGTGAGCTGGTCGACACTTCAAATACAGTGTCATGACTCAATCACAGTAACACGTAAAGCTCATTTACTGCCTCAAAGTAGAGAAATGTGGCAGCAATCTGACGGTTATTTTATCGATTAATCAATCCGTCTAAAAATGTGAGAAAAGAGTGAAAAATAACGTGTAAACGCTCCCACAACCCAAGATAATCTATTCAAGCTTGCTTTTGCTTGCTTTATGTGACCAACTGTCTAACACCCAAAACTGTTCAGTTTACTATCATATATTACAAAGAAAAGCCTCAAATCTTGACATTTGTGAAGCTAGAATAACAAGAAGTTTGGTATTTTTGCTAGAAAAAAAAGACAAATTATGAATTAATTATCAAAATAGATTATATATTTCTTTATTGTTGTTTTACCAAGGACACAATATAGTTATTGTGCCAGGTGGAGCTGAGCGCTAATTCCAACCTGTAGTTCCTGGGTGGCCACAAGTGGCATGAAAGTTGCTGAAATAAAAGATAATTGAGTCATTTGTCGTGAATCAAATCATTACACGTTGAAAACACACAGTAAAACATTAATATGAAAATCCTTAAAAACAAAAGACAGAGGAGCAGTCACAATATCCTTAAAAATAAACAATTCACTAGTACAAAAAATTTCCAACCAGACTAACTACTCAATAAGTACTCACTCTTTTAGCTCTGTTCTGGTGTCTATTAACATATGAGATAAGTATATATGGATCATTATCTGCTAAATGCTACCATACACCCACCAGCTAGATGGTGTTAACTTTGTTTGTTTGCCATTTGGTGCAGAGCAGGTAGCGTACAGTGGGTTTACTACAGCTTTTTACTGCAAACAGCAGCAACTGCACTGATAAGATAAAAGATAATACAGAGCTTCATGAAGCTGAGGGAGGAACTACAGAGTCGAAGGGAACCGTCCATGGATTCATCACTATAAAGAACACCTTTCATATTACATGTAATCATTTATTCTGCTGTTAGTCTAAAAATATTGATTAGAGCAGCTTTCATCATAATGCAGTTGACATGTGCAGATACTGTTGAAGGAACTTTTTTTTTTTTTTAAAAGATAGCACCGAATATAAAAAGTCACACAAGATAATTCAGTACTCTGAAGAACTGTACACTGACAAACATTAGGGCTGAAATATTCTTAAAATTTCTAGAAAATAAAAGTATCCAATGTCAGTTCATGAGTTAAAGGATTTGAATATGTGAGAATTTCAACTTCTTGATAATACCTGAAACCAACACATGCAGGATTGCAAGTTGTCGATAATGTTTTGATGAAACATAATAATATATAAGCTGTATGCATATGTAAACCTCTACTGCAGACAAACATATCAAAGCATCAGGAGAGTGTTGGACTCAATCTGACTTCCCCTCACCTCCAGTCCAGCCTCTTCAGTTATTCTACCATAACCTTGAATTAAAAAAAAAAAAAGTGCTACTTTTATCCTAATGTGCAGTTACACCTCAAACAAAGTCCAGGTTTCTCTGATATTCTCTATTGTTTTCCAAATAGCAGCAGCAGGAAGTCCTCCCTCCAGGGAATTAAATCTATAACCCTGATAATGTGATACTACAGTACAGCAACGAACTACAGATAAGCCAGCTGGCAGCTCTGCACTTCTCACCCCTTTTGACATTTCAAAAATGCCATCCCCAATCATCCCTTGGTTTAAATCATGTCCCACCACCCCACCATGAAGTCACTGCTGCCCTATAATCTCTACAGGACAGCTGTTTTGCATAAGGGAATTATTGTGTAAGAACTGAATTTCAGATATGTGTGAGAAATTGAATATATGGGCACTTAACTTAACAACAATCAGATATCTAATAATCAGTCAAGATAAAAGCAAATAATCCAAAAAGCACCATTTGTTTAAATGCAAAATAAATTAAGGCAAATGGAGACTGAGGAACATTTTAGATTACATTTTAGTCATTAAACTGCTGCTTCCGTCTTCACTCGCTGACAGTGAGTCAGTGTTGAACAGTGAGTGTGCAGCTGGTGAAATCAAGTACAGAAATTCAGTGTACAAAATATTAGGGAAGTTAGCAACCCTCTGTTGAATCACGCCATACAAAACCCATCCCATGGTTTAGTTTGATGAGAAATAAAAAGAGTTATTAGCAGAATGTATAGTTAATTTTTGTTATGCCAGATTCCTTTAGCATATCTGACACTAGAATGTTTTTTTCTTCTTCACAAATGTATTCAAAGTTATCCCAGATGCTTAACTTTTTGGACATCTTGCTAGAGTAGTTGTAACTTGTAAACCTGTCATATTGTCACATGTAACCATCCCAGTGTCTGTGCTAGTAACACTGGAGGAAGCTGTGATGCACAAACTATCCCTAAGATTAACTGTCCCTATCATCTTGATATATAATGTATCATATAAATATGTAAAAAATTGTTGGATTACTATTTCTTATTTCATGCGCAATTTTTTATTTTTGTGGAATTGCATGATATTATAATTGTTATTCTTATTCTTATTATTAACAACAACAACAACAACAATAATAAGATTAAGCAGCCAACCTATTGATGGACATTACAGAGCTAAACTTGTTGAAACACCTAATTATACACCATATTGCCACGATTATGCACAATATGCATAAGTGCACAGTTGAACTTACACAAGCATTCAACTTCCAGACAAACATATTCCATAATCTTGACTTTGTACCTATTTGCTGACAGTAATCTTTCAGGGCATTTCTGTCAGTATTTCTGCTCTGCTGCTAAATGAGACATTCTGAAGGCAACAGGCTGCTGGGTTGAGTTTATGGGGATGTCAGTTCACATCCACCTCTGATACCAGCCATGCCCTCACTCAGTCACTATCATTGATAGAAACGCCGTTCAGACTAGACCAAGCAGCAATTTGCCCTCAAGAAAAGTCTCTGCATGGGCAAAGATATGGACTAGAGGTTGGCATGTTCTCTTTCTGTCTCTGCTTTTCCTGCCGACTTCCACCAACTGCTGGACAACATTTCCACAGCTTTAGTTCCAGATGTAAGTCAAGCTAACACCTGCCCATTAGTAGCATATCACCTAATCCAGTCAGCCTTGATAAAACCACCTCTTCATTCTTCCTCCTTGCCCAAAACAACATTATCACAGGCTTCCAAATATAACATTTTAGAAATGCTGTTCCTTTCACTTTGAAGTATTTTCCTTAATCAACAGTCCACACACACACAAAACCATGTAAAGATATCAATATGAGGGCTAAAATAAAGATTATTTTCATTACTGATTCATCTGCCACTTGTTTTCTCAATGAATGAATTCAGTTTTTCAAATAAAATGTCAGTCAACAACAAAAAATACCAATTATAATCTCCAAGGGCCTATGGTAATATATTCCTAACGTCTTGTTTTGTCCGACCAACAGTGAAAAAAAGTGTAAAAAAAAAAAAAGGTTTAAATTTATTATCATATATTACAAAAAAAAAAAAATTCCTATATATTTGAGATGCTGAAACCATGGAATGTTTTGTATTTTTACCAATAAAAATGACCAAAACAACTATTAAATTGTCAAAATAGTCAACAATGAATTATCTGTTGATCACCTAATCACTTCAGCTCTAATAAATTCCAGGAATTTTGATTCTCATCTTTTGTTTTTTTTAATAGAATTCACTGCTACTGATATTCTTCATTTAAGACTGACCATAGCCAAAGCACATCCAGGTTAAGTGGAGGTATGTAAAAAATAAAAACAGTGTGAAGGGAGCAATTAGCAATCAAAACACAAAGTAAGGCAATCAGCAGAGGACCTGACACAATCAACCACATTTAACTATACATTATGTGCTTAGCGAAATGTACAGTCCCACTTCAGGACACAGCCATTTTATCAGTAATAGAGCAACAATCTTATTTGCAAATCCTCCCTTATTCAGTTCAAGACACTGTTTAACTCCTCTGCTATTAAAAAAGTAAGAAAAGGGCATAAAGGGGAATTTCTATTTTGTGTAGTTCCCCTGAAAACAGAGGCTGTTTTGAAAGAATATGAGTTGGGGTTATACTGCCCCCCAATGCTTTGGACAAGCAGTACAGCGCCTCTCCAGAATTCAAAAACATAATGTCCTTTCACACTTTCCAATTAGTGTTTACAACACATCTACATTAGTGTTGCTATCACAGAAATCAAGCTATTGCTCTTAATGCACTGAAAGTGATCTAATGTGCCTTTTGGACTGATATTTTCTCATAGCCATTTTACTGGGGATATGATATATGCTCTCTGCAGCCATATCGTTAAAATAAATGAGGCACTTTTTGCTATTTTTTGATGATTATAGACTAAACTGTTAATCAAACTGAATAATTACATTTGATAAAACTCACTAAAACAATTTCAATTCAAGAACTAAAGCAGTTATATTGATTGAATTGCTTTTACATTATTACATAATTCTTGATTTCCTAGCAGCCTATGTCTTTTACTGCAAAAAAATTTCAAATGGAAAGCAGTGCCTCAAAATTAGACAAAATAAGTAATGAAAACCCAAAAGAGAGAAGCAGTGGATATTTTCATCAGTGCTATATAGGCAACACTGGTCAGGAGCAATTTCTCAACCTTCTTCTGCCACAGAAATAGTCTCAGACAAACTACCTTGATACTAGTTTTCGCTGTCACCTTATTAGTGCTGCCTCAATGCCTCAGGCCCACCCAACCAGAAAATATGTCATCTATCTGTATCATTATGTCCCCATTTTTGTGAAGCTCACAGTTCACGCTTCAGTCTCAATGTGGTACATTATCCTGTTCAAACTAGATTGCCAGAGACAGAGCAGTAACATCTTTGGCAGCGTCAACAGTATCCTGGGTCACTGATTGCCTAATTGTTGCTCATTAACTCCAAAGCGCCTGTGGCCTCTTCATAAAACCCTTCCTTATCTGCATGCCCTCATCCAATGTGAACCAAAAGATAGATGCAAGCTGTGGCAACACATTTCAAACCCCTGCCAATCTCTAACGCGCTATAATTATATCATAAGCCTTGACTAATTATGCACAAGTTTAGTGTCCTTTGATCCCAGCTTCAACCTCGTCACAACTCTTAGAGTATCAAGAGGGTGATGGAAGAACATTAGGTGTGTTTCCCCTTTGGGAACTTCTCCTGAGGAACAGGCACGTTTTGAGGAACTCAGTTCCCCTTCCTGAGGAGCCAGGGTCTGAATTAAGTTCAAAGGAGCTAGTTTCAAACCTAAAAAAAGTACCTGGTCTAGGGTAGTACATTCTGGAGGTTCAACCTTTGGGTTGGAGCTTGTAGCATTGAGCTTCTTTACAAATACGGTGTTTTAAAGGTAGTTAGCGGCTAAAAATAATAAGGTTGGAAATTAAAGTTACATATATTTTGGTGGAAAGCACCTTTTGTTTTTTCAACCAAGAGCAAGATCCTCAACTCAAGTAGGTCAGCATCAGAAGTCCATTGTCCTAAACATAAACATTAAAACAGACAAAGCCATTATGTATGTATGAGTTTTTAAAAACAACCAAGTAAAGAGAAGAAATAACACAAGCAGGGCTACAACTACTAGTTATTTTTATTATTGCTAAATCTTTTGATTACTTACTAGATTGATCAATTACTTGTTTGGTCAATATATGTGTCTGAAAATTGTGAAAAACCTTGACCCCAATTTCCCAAACACTAAAGAAGTCTTGTTCTTCCCACTTCTTAATGACAGATTAACACCTGGCTATGCTTTCAAAGAAGTTATTCCTTTCTCAGATCCAGCACTTTTAGCACAATTTTTGTGTCCACAGCTTTGAAAAATCGTGACTTCTTGTCCTCTTTTTGTTTCCTCCTAAAACAGTGCTAGTGCTTTGTCTTTGCAGCATCAAACACACCGTTATCAAACTGGTCTGCACACACAGCCTTGTATCACAGCTGACAGATAACCCCAAGAGTATAAATTGTTTGTGACATCACATTGTCATGGGACAGAGCAAAAGATGAGCTGATGACACAAGTATTACCTCTGGATTTATTTTTGGGTCATCATCCCTCCTTTGGAAGAAAGCAGTTAATGTGACACTCTATATTAACAATGCACTTTCATGGACTACATAAGCTGTACAGTGGTTTCAGTTAAAAGCAGGTTACACTCTAGAGCTGCAAATTACTTTTAGAGCACAATTCAACCAAAAATAGTCAAAGATCATGTTTTGTTTAGCTGCAGATGAGCAAAATTTGGACTCAATCTGTCCACTGTGAATGCATAGCTCTGGCTCAAATGCATGCAGCCGGAGGTGGGGGCACAGTACTGGGTCCTGCTGCCTCACTGCCTGTACAAATGTTCAAGTTGTGGTATATGATCAAGGGCTTGGTGCACACATACTTTAAGGTAAAAAAAAAATAAAAAAATTCTTTCAAATGAATAGGACGCATTAGATAAAACCAGAAATTATGGCTGTAGTTATCTACAGCTCTCAGTTACTCTATCTTTGTCCACTACTTGTGTTATTGTCACCATTACCCTGCTCTTGGTCTGGGTAGGGTGTGTGGGCAGCCATGTACCTCCTCGAATACATTCAGCACACCGGCCTCATTGTTTCCCTGAGGGCAAGGAGCTTCACCGGGATTGCGTAAGGCTCCTAAAAGGTCTCATCGTGAGTCTTAGCACCTGTAAACGGACCACTGGCATTCAGGTCAGGTTCAAGTAGGCTGACAATCTCTAACCCCCATTCACTATACACTTACTGACTGAAGTACTGTGGTTGACACCATAGAGTCGCTGCACACAAACCAGAGTACACTGTGAAATTGTACTTCCAGTGTTAATGCAGGCATCATATTTCTGCAAAATGACAAGAGTGAAACTGAAGGCCTGTTGTAACTACATGACAAATCACTCCAGAGAAAGCTAAAAAAATAATAATAATAATAATTAAAAAGTCATCCCATCATTCACATCTAAACTGTGCTAAAGTTGTATAATTCAACTGAGCTGAGGTAGCCTTTCTACTCCAGCACTTAAAAACTCCACCTCAGTCACAGCACACAAACTAAAGGTAAGAGACTGTCACAGAGGAGCCGTACAAACCACTGAGCAGCCAGATGAGACATATATACTTATAAATATATAGTTTCATTTTCAGCTGTAACAGAAACGATGCACACAACAGGTGAAACAGGGAACAGGGCTCCTACCTTCAGCGCGTCCTCCGGACCCGGTGCGTTCAGACGCGTCGGTCGACGCCGCCGGAGCCGGCGGCCGCCATGACGGCGGCTCACTGGTAAACGCCCGCTGGCGAGTAAATAAAGCTCTGACTCTCCATTTCTTGACGAGTCTGGAGTCCGGCGACGGCGACGGATCACTGAAGACAAAACGGTTTCCTCCAGAAAGGTCAGTAACGTTACTGTGCCACGGATCTTTTATTTTTTTATCGACGGGCCGACACCGACGAACCGATCGCGCTTCCCCTTTTTGAACTCCCGCCATCTCAATCAGCCCCGGTCCCGATGCTAGCGCCTGCCGCCGGCTAGAGAGGTTAAACCTAGCCTGGTTTTTCTCTCCCCCCACATTGATTTAAAACATTTTAACAAATTAAAACGTCTGGGCTATTTTGACTTCCTCGGATCCCCGTTAAACAGTCCCGCTAACACCTGTTCCCGGCCCCGGGGGCTAGCTAAGGGAGGCGCTAATAGCACATCATCGGAGCTGAGAAAAGTTGCCGTATCTGATGAACATTTACACACGGAATCACCGGAGGACGGCGGAACTTTTCAGTTACTTTTCACCTTAGCTCGGGTCGATGTCAGTCGAGTGTAAAGTATAAAAAAACTTAAAAAAAACTGAAACTTAAACTTAAATACTGTTTAAATGTCGAATATCCACAGTGGCGCCTAATTTCTTCTTCGTTCACCTACTTGACTGCTCGTGTCCTTTGCTGCCACCTATGGCCGGAGACTATACTGCAACGACAGTGAAGCAGAAATTTGACACTGTTCCTCCCGCGGGTGTTTGTTTGTTTTATCGCTATTCAGTTTCTCTGTAAAGCTGGATTATGTTATTGGGGGAGTTTTTCCAGTCCATTTTAGCTGGAATAATATCCCAGGGGGCCCACCGGTTGCAGCCTTACAATGCCCGTATGACAGATTGAGGCTGCCTTGCTGTAGAATATCTGTGTGTTAATCATGTTTCACACGGATAAAAAAAAAAAAAAAACTGAAGCAATTTGATAAAACACAACTTAACAGCAAGCGAGCAAAATATAACTAAATTATAATAGTTGAGGTCTTAAAATTACATTTTAACTCACAGTTCCTCTACAAGATCGGGGCCACGAGATGCAGGACTAATCGGACCTGATAAGCTGTTGTATATCAGAGGTGAAAATTTTGCAAATTAACCAAATTACACAGACCAAAATGATATAGTGAATCTAGGGCCCCTTGGGTCCCCGTGGTCTTGGGCCCCTGGGCAGTTGTCCACTTTGTCTGGTTGTTAATCTAGCCTTCTTGACAATGTTCTAAGATAAATAGCCTATCTCCGACTGCACTGGGTAATAAAATTTCAGCATCCTGTCATTTTAATAGCTATATAACATTTTGTTAGTGGTAAATAACTATTAGTGTTTCATTTTTTTGTTGTTTTTTTAATAAATATAAAGAAATAAATAATACAAAAATAAATGGTGAACCCACCAAGTGTTAAAAAAGTGATCACTGTAGAATTAAACAAGAACTAAACTTACATTCAAGGGAATGTTTCATTCATTACCTGTTACTACAGTAGGAGCAAATATTTGGATTAGTGAGGTGAAGAGAGCCTTCCAAACCCTATTCTCAAACTCAGCTGCTGAGATAAGGCTTTTCATGAGCTGCCATACAAGCAACACATTTGGGCAATGAGTATTGATAAACCCCTACGGTCAGCTAAGAAGTACAAATCACCATACTTGAACACAAAATCAATTTATTCAGCTTGCTCATATATTAAAGACTGCAAGATGATAGCACTGTATTCAGTTTTGGAAAAAAATGATTTCCATTCTTGTGAAGTACAGAATTTGCACTAAGTGGAAATGATGGTATAAATGCTTAGCTATAAACTTTATTCTGCAGTACACTGTGGTACAAGAAACCCCACTAACAAGCAGTAAGAAAAGAATCACACAACCATTGAAAACATCAAATAAAGCAAGCTCAGCAAGAGAAGAAAATAGCCTCTATTCATCCATGTCAGGTATTACTGGTGTACTATGATAATGAGGGCTGAAGGAAAGTTTGTGCATGTATAACTTATTGCTTACCTTGGAAAAATCAGATACAAATGAGCTATTTTTAGGGACCTGGTTTACTGTGTTTGCAGCTTGGCAAAAAATATTTTAATAATATTGTGAAATACTGAAACACAGAGACTGAATTTGATTTAAGTGTAGAATTGAGATTTTACCATTTTATAAAATTCTTTTGTCTAAATCTACTCTAATAGCTGCCCAGAAGGTACCAATGGCCTCCAAAATATATGGAATTACACATTTATGGGACGATTTGGCATTTTTGTTTATTTGGCATCGCCTGTAAAGGAAGAAATAGAGAGGATGCTGTTATTGTTAGATTACAACTGTGAAACAAAATTTACTTACATGCTATTTCCACTGCCTACACTCACAGTTGCTCAAGTAAATTAAGCCACAGTGTGTTTTGGGAACATTGTGTTGAAATCACAGTGAATCATACATTAAGAATTTACAAGAATATGTATTTTATATCTAAAATAAAACAAGTTTCACTGCACGTGTGAACTCCAACTGAGCTATGATGAACTACACTCTGACTTGGAAGAGTCCACGGCCAAATTATTATATAAAACGGGCTCCCAGAGACAGACTGAATGAAAATCTCATCTGGTACAGTTGCTGGGTTACATTCCTACATTTAGATTAGGCAGAAAGACATATTCCAGCAATATCCAGCTGGGTAGAGACCGAAAGACTGAGCTGTATGTTTATAATGAGACATATGTAATGTCTAGAACTGATTGTATAATTTTCATTATAAAATTTTCTTTGCTAGTGTAACAGCTGTTATACAGTTATTTCATGATATGTCATGAGATGATATGTTGAATAGCATGTCACTAATATTTCAACAGTTTCTAAATTTGTTATTCCATGCCTACATTTTAATCAACATTACATAATTTGTCTTTCCAGACATTAGACAAGTGTAATGAACTAGCAAACTGAAATGTGGTAATAAACGAGAAGCATATTTCCTGAGAAGTGCGATTCACTAATGAAGTAGCAGCGCTTCAAGCTGGCATCTCCTGTGTGCAGTGACTTGAACTAAAAAGGTGAAGCTGCAAAGGCCAGCAGCAATAATCACATATTAATTGAGGTATTCCTACACCAGCATACAAACTTTATAAAACTGTTGGACTCAAAAAATGTCTGTACTATGTTCTTACGGGTGTCACCGGTATAAATGATGGAAGACCTGCTTATCCCTTGAGTCACATTGTTATTCTGTGAGCTTGCAGTCTGAGAACCGGCATTAAACTGCGTGTTTTCAGTCTCTCTTTATGGAATACAAATACAAGTAGGCTAAAGCCATTTTCTAAATTACATGTTGTTCAAGTGTGTCATTATCATGCATATATTACTGCATATACAGTATATTATCATGCATTATAATACATACACCTTAATACTTCATTTCTTTTTCCTCATTTTTTTTAACCATGCTACGCTTGTGACTCTATGAATGGCAATGTAAGTTTTTTTGGTCAGTCCAGACAGTACAACTATCTGATAGATGGGCAATTTTGTGCAGACATTCATGCTCTCCAGAGGACTACATCTATAAATTTTGCGGATTCCCTGACTTTCCTCTGCAACTAAAGTTTCATGTGTGTGAGTTTCGGTGAACTCTCTTGAAAACTTTCGCCGAAAGAGAGACTCTGATGACTTTCACGATCCCTCTTAATATGTCCAGTTATTTGTTAAGACATAAACCTACCCAGTTAAGTATCAAACTCTTGGTGTGGTCCTCAAATATGCCCTTGAATGTACAAATTTGTTGGATGAGAGAGTTGTTGTCTGCATGATTTGGATATTTAAAGAGAGGTTCACCAAGAAAGCATCTCTAGCCATTTTATTGTGGTTTGCTGTTGATGCTATTGCAGTAAAAACTTTTTGGGTGATTCATAATGTATAGTCGGTGCCATGCATCGGAGCAATAAAAAAAAAGCTGACTTGAAGGACCTCTATTCAGACAACATTTGAATATTGTTGCCTTTTTTTTTTTTTTCAAAATTGGTAGATTCAAGCGGAGGGGATTTTTAATTAGTGTTGGTTTTCTCTGTTGGTGCTCAATGAAAGCCCTGTTCCCACAAGATGAGGTGAGATGAAGTAAAACAGTCAGGGGAAAAAATTAAACAAAATATCCTCTGAAGTTATTTCTAACATGTTCTTTGGCAAAAGAAGGATTTTAGATGAGTGGAAAAGAGACATTGTGCAATGGGAATATATTCACTCTGATGCATACGATGTTTGTCTGTGACACAGAAAGGTGACACAATAAGTAAAAGATTACACATGAGGGTAGATGATTGCTGAAAATTCCTGTGGACAGCATATGCAAGAGGCATCTGCGGACATGATATAACAGATCTACCGCATCTTTTCTGTATTAACAAATGTTACCTACCAGTATAGCAAAGTGATGATAAAGTTGAGCTAATTAAATCCTATCTTAGAAAAAAAAATGTAAAAGGAAGGGATCAATCGTTCATCATTGCTATGTTAATAACGCACATCTCCAATAATTCATTATATCAGTAATCCTTTAAAATCTTTCACGTTTTTGTTACTAAGGTTGTATTAAATGAGCCCTCTTAAGACTGAGCTATCTTTATTTCAACCTCTGGAGGATACAACACTCTCTTTATCTGCTATTTAGATTTTGATCTTTCTTTGTCTGTTCTATCTCTCCTATGCACCCCTAACGTTACGGAGGTGTAATACTACATAACAGTGCACCTGATCAGGAGTGCTTGGTGGAAACCCGATCCCCTTACACTTTCCTGACAGTGGAGCTGGGGTGGCTGCGTCAGAGAATTTGTGCAACTTTCGGAAACTGACAATGCCACATTCATACCCGTTGCACACAGTGATGGGTCAGCTGTGCAGAGGTGAGAAAGTAAGCAGGATTTGAACTTATCTCTTTATTTCTCTTTTCTTCATTACATTACTTATTTCTGTCACTTTTGATGTTTATAAATTTGTGCAACACTATGATTTCCAGGGGAGACTGTATGGAAATGTGCACCGTTGTCCCTGTATTTAAAGGATTGCCGTGTTTGGTCCCTCTCTGTGACAGCCAGCCTTTAACCCCACCCCCAGTGTGGCCATCCAGAACAGCTATAAACACCTCTGACTTCTGGTGAAGTGGGACAGCATGTCAGAGAAATCCTTAGTAACCTCTAACAGATATTTTTAACAAAATAATCAGTTCAGAATGAGACTGAATACACACATTCTTCCTCTGCTTGAATTACTCAACAGGGACTGCATGAGCAACATGTGGCCCCACAGTATTCTTGCAAATATATGTAGTATTCTGTACATGTGCATAACTTTAGGTTTTTTCCCTGTATTGCAAAAGTGATTAAAACCAAAAAAGACTGCAATTCAATGATTTGGGGTATACGGTAATGGTTGCCTGGCATGGCATTCATGATTTAGCATAACAGTAATATGTTAAATGTCTTATAGGACAGTGGCATTAAAATATCAATGAGTCCCAGCATGCGTTAAAGTAGTTTCCTCACACCTTCTTCCCCCTTCTCTAATCTCTCCCCTTCTCTTTGTCATCTCTTTCCCTAAAGCTGACCATATAGTCAGTTTCTCTGTGATTGGCAGAGAGCACATTAAAGTGTTATTCATTGGCAGTGACTCAGTCCCATTTACCTGTGGGCCTCTCTGCAAGACTATTCATGCTGCAAGTCACACACAGGAACCACATTATCCACTCTCAGCTCTGTTTTGAGTTTTCATTGCCCTATCAAAAATATCACAGATTTTTGGTTTCATTGCAAGAATCCTGATGAAGAGCAAAAAGGAAGCCAAGGAGGCGTTGGGAGTCACTGTGAATCATTTTGCCGAAGGTAAGGGTCATGAAACTAAAATTCACGCTTGAGTCCAAATAGTGCATAAGATCAATAGTGCTTGTTCTATGCTTTGTGGTAGCACATGCGACACCAATTGTTGCATGATTAGAAAGCAGTGGATGGAATTTCCAGGCGCGTGTTTGAAGTTACGATATTTTCAATATTTTCTGAGCAATATCCAGTTCATCTCTTGCAAAAGCTATTGATTTAGAATAAACAGGGATGTACACATGCAGTCATTTATTTGAGAAAGAACCAGGCCTTGAAAGAATCATTAAACGGTAAATTTCTTCTGGCTCCTCAATATGTCTACACATGTGCCCATATGTAATGTTTGACTGCAAGCTTTGACATGCACCCTGTTACACATTCATAGCTCCCAGTCAGTAAAATATTGTCAACAAATTTGTTCAGTAGCTCTTATATGTAATCTAACACTGTACTACAAAACTACTGTTCGTCTGTCCTCCTACAGATTTTAATTGAGTATTTATCATGAAGAGGCATTATGTTTGTTGCTTTATAACCCAGAATGCAAACACTGTGTGTTTTCCTCTGATAATGCCCCTAAGGTGTTCTTATGTTTGTGTTTCCCTCGGTTATGCGACTCAGGGGCTCGTGTAGTTTGATTAATGTTTCACAGTATTCTAAGCCGAACTCATTGTGTTATTGCCATGAACCGCTTGACCACAGATCATTAGTTTATTAATGCAACATTTCATTGGTTCCCAGGCCTCTTTGTTGGTGGTGGTATGGTCACTGTTTGACTCACTGCTATACTGATGAGGAAAGGCCATAATACATATATTTCTCTATGAGTGAAAAACTGAATTGAAAATTTGGTTTTTTTTTGAGAGAGAGAGGATGATGGGTGGTGAATGAGCTCACTGATTTCAGATATGATTAGTTAACGCCATTTGTTAATTTCTTCCTAAGTCCAGCAATGGATACTTACTTGAAATGGATATAATCTTCCAAGAAGTGTGAGTCTGACCATATTTGACTGTTGCAATGTTTTATGTGTTGAGAAAAAAAGTAAGAAACTACTCGAAATTTAAAAATTCTGACCTTTTGAGTTGTAAACGGAGGCTTAAAAATAAAACAAAACAAAACAAAACCGAAAAACATAAATAAATATATTTTTCAACATAAATGGCATATTGGAGTGGAGGCCTAAAGTACCACATGAGAATTTGTTCTAGTCAGTGATTAATATTCTGGCAGAATATTTCCGTGTGCAAATTCCACTAAAATTCAAAGTTAGTTAGAAACAGGTTTGAAAACAATTTCAAATCACTGAGGATAAGATGTCAGCGTCCTGAATGGCTGATTCTGTTTCAGATGAGAGACGCTGAATGAACAATGGTTTCCCATGATTTTAGCTTTTTTTTCTCCATTAGCTCTAAAGCATTTGCTTTTTATCCAACAGGAACATAAGCACAGAAAAGTGCTGTGACAAACCAGAGGAACTGCAGAGAGAAAAACATTTCATTTCTACTCAGTTGCACGGTCAGACTTTTAATTGGCTTCTTACACCAAGAAATGTGAATTTTATTCAGTTAAGACTGTGAGGTATGTCATCTTCAAAGTCAATACACAACATGAGAAATACATTTTATTATTATTAAATCTTCAACAGTCACATTCATGGGGGGGGGGGCGCCATGCCGCTTTTGAACAACAGACTGCGCTGCCATCCCATGGCAGACAAGGGAACAGTCACGTCTGCACCTGTACTTTTCTTCTTCTTGTTGCTGGGTTTTTTTTCTTCTTGGCCAAGTAGTGATTATCTCGAAGGTTACTATCTCACCCAGTGTCCCAATTCTCATACTCCTATCGTCATCATGAATGTTTCCTATCTTGAGACTTGGTTTATTTTGTTTGCATCCACCCACCCATCAAAAGTAAAGCCGCCCTGTATGAAATTAAAAATTTGCTGAGCACCTAAAGTGTGCACCCTATCTGCCTTTGACATCAATTAAAAAGAGTCTAGAAAAATATCTAGCAGGTATAATATAAGTAATTACATCATGCAGCTTGCATGATGCAATTTAATGGAGCGAATCCACTGGGAGAAAGGCATCAGCTTATAAGAGGACTAATTTTTTTTTTTTTTTGATGCAAAATTATTTCCCTCCAGAAAGCCATTTATTTTTGCACAGGTCTTTCCTCTGATTTGCTGTTCATATTAATATTCCACCAAAGAGACCGAATTTTTCTCCCAAATTGTCAGATAAAAACGCAGTGTTACAATTCCTCCTACACGCGTGCCTGTCGAAAGAAATGAGTGGGGTTTGTTCCTTCAGGCGAAACTGAGCGTTCCACTGGAGTCAAACTCAATCCATAACATCACAGTCTGCGTAAACAAGTGATAGTCGTGTCACATTGCCTCCATCGCTTAAGTTTTATTCAGTCAAATAAACTTTCATGAGAATTTTCGAGACATCTGCTTTTTTCACTGCTGCTACCTATGTGTGAGAGTGAGAAAAAGGACAAATATAATTTTATCTCTTATTTTAAATGTTACATGTCTCGATATTTTATTTATCTATTTTTTGTATTTTTTTTTTCCTTTTCCCTCTGGGGAAACACATTATTATTTTACTGTAATGGAAGAACTACACAATTTCTAACAGCCAGTTAAATAATAGGTACTGTTTCTGTGTAACTCTGTGTCTCATAATTATTTTAGATGTCTACGAATCAGCATAACTACCAATTAATTAATGAATTATTTTGAGCAGTACCATGACTTTTTAAATTAAAATTCATATTACTTTCTATTTTGCCTCCCTTTTAGTAAAATACTAAATCTGGTGGAGTTGTGTCTATAAATGCATTATTCATTATTCCTCTCCACTACTTGACATTTTTGTGCCACCAAATTGACATCTAAGTATCATTAGTTCATGAATGTCAGAAGAGAAAGATGCATATTTACATCAGTATTCCCCTTCAGAACCACCATCAACAGTGGAATATATTTATACCCTTTTCAGTTTTCCTGAGCAGCAGCAGGTCTGACAGTTAGTTTATAGTCTAACTGCTGGGGGCAGTGTGTCTTTAGTTTCATCCTTGGACCAGGTTTCTTTTTTTCACTACTTTCGCCAGGTCTGTTTGTGTGTTATTGCATCTGGCTTGCATCAGGCCACTTCCTTATAGTCTACCCATGACGATGTCTGACAGGGCAAAGTGTTGCGTGTTCGTCGCACATTGCACTAATCTGGCTTCAGGGGTTGAAGCAGTTTTGAGAATTTCACAGATATGTGCAAAAAATGATATCAAAGGAAAGGATAAGTTACTGAACTGAATATCTATATGCACAGACAAGTGGAAAGGAGAGGCCTTTGCCCTCCTCAGAATCTACCTTGAAAATCATCCATCCATGAGCTATACCACCTTCAAGAAATTTGGGGGGTTGGGTCTGATGCCAGCTGACATTAGATGAGAAGCAGGCAGCAATCGTAGGAGAGGGCTGACATATGGAGACAAACAACCATTCATGCTCACATTCACATTCAGAGGGAGTTTATACTCGCCATACTAACAAAACCTTATGTCTCTGGACTCTGGGAGGAAGCCGGATAACCTGGAGGAAACCCAGGCAGGCACAGGGAGAACACGCAAACTCTACACAGAAAGTCCCTGGGCCGAACCGGGTTTCAGATGACGAACCCTGTGGTGCTACGGAGCAATGTTTTTAAATTCAGCTGTTGTTTTCTTAGAATCTCAAACTACATAGTCATGCTATTCCACTGGTTGACAGCTGGCTTCAGTAACATGCAAGAAATCTAGGAACATGGCAACATCAAGGAGGAAGAAGAGCACTAATAGGAAAACCGGTTTCAAATTCTTCCAAATCTTTAACATCATCTTTATTAGTCCCAAATGTGCATGTTTCTGACATAAATTTGAACAGAATTTTATTTATCTACACAAAAAAACACCCACAGGTTATTGGTGTGTGGTAGGTACCAGCAGGGGAGCTGTTTAATATATCCACATGCTACAGCATAGTACACGCGGGTAAGAATACACTGTCTTTAATTGTAATGTTAACGCCACTATGCACAATTGAAAGATTTCCAACCTGGGTGTCTAAAGCAGCACTGGGATTAGCAGAAAGCAACACACAGATTTTCTACAAATCGAAAATTATCCCATTATAAAAACTCTCAAAAATGTAAAAAAAATAAAAAAATAAAAAATCACTGAAACTACAAAACATTAATCAGTTGTTCTGACAACTGGCTGGCTGTTTTGAAAAGTTCATCATTTTGACTGATTTGGAGCTGACTCAGAGCAGATGCCAGTTTTTTTAAAATATGAAAGTCAAAAAGGACAGTGGAATAAGGTAAAAACTTTCCAAAACTGAGGTGAAACTTTACCGTGTTATTACAAAACTAAATTCAGAGAGGCTGTGCTAAACAGTCTGATACATAATCACCATACCCCATTTACTCATTTAATTATTTTAAGTTACCCACCGTATATTCCAGTTCATAGGCACAAGGACCCAGCAGAAACAAACATTCCTATCACCCTCAATGCCTTCTCTTCCTGCCCTCCCTCCCCCCAAACCCACATGCTGCTGGAGGAGGTGCAGGGAGGTGATCCTACCTCAGCATGTGTGTGTATTAAAGATATTGAGAAGGGATCAACAGTGAGGGTGTTTGGGAGCAAAGAGAATGATGATGGGTTGACCTTTGGAAAGCGTCTCGCCTATAAAAAACCTGGAGAACATGGAAGCCAAAAAGGTCCTCCATTTTGTGCCATCTGGTAAGTTTTACAGGGGGCGAGTGGGGTGAGAAGGGGTTTCATGGTGCAACCTGAGCCAACTGTGTCAAACACATGGAGAAACCCCCTCTACAGTATATGTGTGTGAGTGAGTGAGTGAGTGTGTGCGCTGATAGGATTTATAAAATAGAGTTGATAGCACATGTATGGCAGACGGGCAACTTTAGATGTATAATAGTTTAATACTGGAATTATCGTTTATTTGTCAGTCATTTATTTGACTGCTTCTTTGGGCGCAATTTGAATCTTGATATTTTCTTGATACTAAAATCACAGACTAGGAGCAAGATGCTTTTATAGCCAGGAGAGCCAGAGAGTCAAAAGCAGAGGATGTGGGTCAATATTTACAATACGGCAATAAATGGTACACATGTCTGTCATGGATGGTTTTTACAACAGACTTGCAAATAATGATCAGCATCTGTTTGAATACGCTTATAGTACCACACCAGTGAAGAGAATTGTCCCAGAAAAGTATATATTACATTGATTTAAAATTACTTATTTGCTTAAATGATCTTCTGCTGTATTATGTGGAAAAGTCTAAAACTTTTTTCTACTACAGTGTCATGTTAAGTCCACTGTCCCCATTTCAGTTTTTCTGACATTTTCTACACCAAACTATTGATCACTAAATTGAGATGATAATATGCAGAAGTATTGAAATAATCCTTACTCGAGGCCCCAAACTATGAAGTATAAATGTATTTTCTATTCACTGCCATTAAATGGTTAAACAGTCCTGCTTGAATTTTCTCAGGTCAAGGATTAAGAAGATTATCTGGAAGAAAAATGTCTAACATTCTAGTCTTGCAAATTTCAAAGCTTTCCACTCTGGTTTATAGCATTTTCTGGTTGAAGATGATCAGAATGTGATATCAGTTACAATTCAGCCATCAAAGATAATTGACATTTAATATAGATGCAGTATCTATCCTGCGGTATCGCCTGCTTGTTCTTACTATTTTCTTCAGAGTTATAACCATTATATGGGTTTTATTTTATCCACCAACACCTTATTGTAATAAGCAGGAATTTAATATTTGAGCTTCAGCACAATCTTTGCAGATACAAAACACAACAAAACAATTCAGAAATCAGACAGCTGAGTCATTTTCCAGAAACATTATTGTTGTTTTCAACTATAAAGGAAGAATGGGCTGCTTTCTTCCATAACAGGATTAATAATATACCTACACTCAATACTACAAAAACCTACAAAAAACATGCAACCAATATTTCTACATTAAATTCAGATCCCCCTCCATTCACTGCACCTTCTCAATGCACTGCTGGTCTGTCCACATTTCCTGCTTTCAGTAAGATGAAGATCTAAGAAAGGTTGTAAAGGACTTCATTAGATCCAAACTGTTCTCTCCACACTTCATCATCTACTACTGGATGTAAACATTTGTGTGCATGTTTTGTACATGCATATATGTATACACTGTATATGCATTATTATATTTTTTTTAATTTTGTTGAAGAGCACATTGAATCTCCCTTTGAATGAAATATGCTATAGAAATAGTTTTGCTTCACTTTTGAAAGGCCTCAGTGTCCTGGAGGATTAGTGCCATATGTCACACAAACATCTTTAAAGGGAGGCTTTATCTAGCAAGGTGTAACTTGTGAGACTGTGATTACTGTTGGTCCAGTGGTCATATCCAACGCGGTGGATAAACAAACATCCGGCAGTCTTTGAGGTGTTGAAGTGGAATGAACTGTGGTTCCTCCTTCCTGTTATTTGCTTTATTTCGATATATGACTGTGTACATTGTGATCTACAGAGTTTACACTGTGCATGGTACAGCTGTGTTCATCCACTGTGGCTAAATTAGGTCGTGATAGGGTCGACTGGGCTTTAGCAGTAGATATAAGAGTTTAATATACTTTCTATCATAGCACATAATAGTACGCCCTACTACAAAGAATACAATTGAAAAGCAGGACTTTATATTCAAAAGAGCTCCAGTGATCCCTTAGTTTTATGAACACCTTGTCCCGTCTGTTGGTCTTGACCTTGTGCAGTTCTAAAGAGTTTTCAGCTTCATAGCTTGGAGAACTTGTTTCCAGAGACCCAACAAGAATTCCTCTTTTTTTCTATTGCTGTAGGAGAAGCTCTGCCCACAGATAGCAGGGTGGCAGGGATTAATAGAAGATCCATTAGGTTTTAAGTCCGCCTTGTTTATCCAGTGAGACAGAAGAATTACAGACATCAGAGCACCAACATTAACAGACTGGTGATTGGTTTCTCAGGGTGTTGAAAGAAAGTGCAATAATTTGTTTTTAAATCACAGGGAAACAGAAGTCAGTGAGTCTTTGCCCTAAGTAATGTGTTGCATTTCTGATGTATTTTGTTTAAAAGTCGCCTTAGCTGATCAAAAAGCACTGGGTGATGTGGATCTCTAGAGGACTGTTGTCTTCAAATCACACCGAGATCATGCGGAGGAGAATAAGGGAGAAAAGAATAAATCAAAGTGTGACCATGCTCGTTTGGGAACATAAAGATTAACAGTTTTGCTGACTTAGATCCAAACACACACATCTGAGCCACTACAACTCAACAGCTAACGGTGAATAGCTGTTTTATATGAAGCAACAGGTTAGCTTTTCATCCAAATCCCACTTAATCGGATAAAATTATGTACATTTGAACACCGATGTTCAAAAAAACATTACCACAGTTTAAAAAAAAAATGTTTTACAGGAAGAGAGAATTGGTGATATTGATATGAATATACACAAAAATACTTATATTTGGTATATATCATGAGATATAGATCAACACAGGACATAGGATTAGAACATAAAAAATTATAATTCCTCTTGTCAGTAATGGAATTGGATTATAAACAATCATGGCTAAGGGGTAAGACTATTTTGACTATTTTGCAGGAGCAGTTTCAATGTCAAATTTGCCCCTTGTGGGACAAATCAAGGCTTGACTTACTCCCCCCAACAGACACCGTCAGCGCCACCAGACTGCACCGTAAGCACGAGGAAGTTGGCCCGCCTGGCAACAGGAAAGCCACAGGCATGGGGCATCGTAACCCAACGGTCTGAAGAGAGACTGTAAAACATCAGGTCTGATAGATTTTACCGTAGCAGTCGGTAATGACTGAACAGTGATGGGAAGAGAGGACGAAAAGGTGAGAGCTCCCGCACTGGCTCCCCCGGCACTTTTTACCTTTGAAGCACAAATGTCATTTATGTCTTCGCGCCAGTTTTACTGCTGGAACTGATGAGAATAAGTGTGGGACACTACTGTTCAGGGGCAATCGGTGTCTATTGCTGATCATGTTGCTGATAAGATAGTCGCCAGTATTTACAATAACCTTGACCTTTGTCGTCATGAGACGAGACTGTGAAGGGCTCCATCAAGCAGACTAAATCATCCTCCTGATGCCCGGCTCGGATACAAACAGCTCATTGCATAAGCCGTGAGGCACCCTGTTGTCTGTGCAGTCTCCTGTGAAGAGGAGGGGGAGGCCTGGGAATGTTCTGTCTAATCTGCTTTGAGATATAGTTTTGCTCGGAAGCCCCGAGAGCCAAACTCTGCCTCAGGCGAGGAAAAGCTCATCTGTACAGCTGCAGCAGTGTCTCACAGATACATAGCCGACTATACAAACATCAGACACAGCTGGTGTCAGATTTTTCTTGTAACTGAGAGTGAGACGGTCTTCTCCAAGTTTCTCATCACGAGCCGTTCTTGTAAAGATTGTTCCCTTCAATATCGCTGCACTACATTCACTTTCATTAATTCACATCACGTAATTATTCATGTCACTTTTAAGTGTCTTACTGACTGTGCGTGTCGCACTGGAAATGATAATCCAACAAACTCGGATGTTATGGATAATTAGCTGGCATTTTATACAAAGATTTAAATTCTGTTTACAAAATCTCCCTGTGTGATCTGAGTAGACAATTTTCTGCAGGCTAGAAACCTGCTGGTGAACGCAGGCTATTTTTTTTTTCTGCTTGTGTAGTCACAGCTACTGTGGCAAAGAAGAAGAAGCAGGAGGGTCAAACTGTGTCAGTCCATGTGGTGTCCAGTTTCATGCAGTTTTATTACCATGTGCTGGTCTGTTTAATGGTGTCAAACATCTCCATGGAAGCATATTAAACAGCGGGTCTGCGATGGAGGGATTTCAGTGCTTTTGTTTGTGCTCTAACATTTAAAATGTTATGGTGTTTGCATGCTGGTTTAAGTCACTGGTCGTGAACTGCAATGTGCCTGGATTCAGTCAGGCTGAGACTTTTGTTGCATTTCTTTTTCCCATTTCTCTACTGCTGACTATCAACTAAAATATTCTTTAAAAAGTCGTGGTTGCACCGTAAAAGGCTTCTTCATGGTGCCAGGAAAAAATGTGGAAATAAAATACAGGAGCATGTAATTTATTTCATGTTTTTGAATTGACCTAAATGTAGTCAAATATATGGAGTCCAAAAATAATGGAATTGGCCAGGAAAATACTCATCAATACCGTATGTATGATTTTAACTGTAGAGCGTACAACACTCCCTCCAGTTGGCTACAAGCCCCGAGTCTAACATGACCTCTGTATTCTCAGTGGTAACTACGGCCCCGGTATTATTGTTGTATGTAAAAAGGATTTGGTTTCTGCATAAAATCTCAGGATTAAAGCTGCAAAATCAATATTTTCATATTTTAACAATGGTTAGATGTCCACATGTTATAAGACCTGGGTCCCTCAGTACAAACCCACAAATAATTATCGCCAGACTCTGCAGTTTCCCTCAGGTCTATTAAGCTTTTTACTGTCTTTCAGCACGTTATTTTGATTTAATGGCCCCTGCAAATTCACTTCTTCTCTTCGGGTTCTCTGCTCTCATCAGTGATGATTTCAAATGCAGCAGGAACCTGTTTTCAGCAGGAAAAAAATCTCTCTGAAGAGCCCATTGCCGAGCACCAAACAACAGACAGGCACTAGCTGGTGAACACAGTGGGTCATTTAGCAGCTAAAGAGCCAGACATTCCCTCAGGGGATATTTCCCTCCCTGTGGAGCAAAAACATGACTCCAGATGAATGCCCATGTTGTTCAGAACCTGCTGGATGTGTAAATAAACAAATGTTTGCCAACATGCTTGTCCTATCAGCTTTATAAGCTAATAATATGTTAGCATTGTTTTTTTCAGCTTATTTCCCTGCCCCCGGGTGGTGAAAGATCATTACTACTGCTTAAAACCCAAATTTCCTCATTGCCCAGTGGTGACTTTTCTTTGTTCTGGAATCACAACTATTTATATTTCATTAGATTCTTAGCATTCCAAACAATAACGAAACACTTTAACACAAAAGACCAAATAATAATCAAACAAGAAGTTGAGTTAACATCATATTTTTTTTTCCTCCCCCCGCAGAATCTCCATCCTCTGTGAGGTCCAAGAATGGATATGCTTTTCAAGAGATGGGTGTGTAGCAGCAGTTACGCATGATTTCATTTACTGTAATTGCTTTTCAAAACATGGGTCCTGCTCCTTTACGTCCTTGATATGATCTGCTTTGCCAACACCGAAAATATTATTCAGGTTTTTATTTTTTTTCCTTCAGGAAACTGGAGATAACACACGTTAATTTATTGCACTAGTTATTTATGCTAATGCCAATGCTTCTTGCTTCTCACTGATGTCCCATTTCACATGCTGGTGAGCACAGCCAGTCCCCTCGCTGTGTGTTGAGAGGTTAATTAATGGGTAAATAACGAGGCAGATGATCTCCGAGTCAATGGTGGGAAGAGGGGTTACTCATAGCTCAAAGCTTTGCTCATTAGGGTTTAAGGTTAATTCTCCGATTCTGTGGCTGTTTCCTCTCCGTTCATTAAACTCACTGACGAGAGGCCACATGTACCTTCTATACAATGAAGAAATTTACAATGGGCTGCTAATGTTATATTGCCGCATGTCTCGTTTAAGGGGGATTTTCTGTTTTTAAAATTGCCCCCCCCCTCCCTTTCTGAGTGCTTGTCAACAGATGGCAGAGGGGTAGGGGGGCAAAATAAATCATCCCTTACTGGAGAACCATTTAATGTGGCCTGCAGAGCATCTTAACCTTGACAGAAACAGGAGTTTTATCTCAGGGTGGCTTATCGCAATAAGGCACCAACTGAGACTGTGAAGTAGTCGTTATTCTTGCCAGTTCTTTTATGTGATTCACTCAATTGTAAAGCGAATTTTAGCAAAGAAGAAACAGTTATTGACATTGAATATAGAACTGAGTATAGAAATTGCTGTATGTAACATACCCAAATTGAGACTTGGGTTATACTTGACGATGACCATTTATGTTTCTCCGCAGAGCTGCAGGACGGGGAACAGGAAGATTGTGGGCAAGATTCACCTGTCACTCACAAGGGCCACATCTACGACAACCAGATCCAGATCAGTGTTTCGGGTGTGTGTGTGTGTTACATGAGTTAACTTTTATTTATCTTATCTAAACGTGTGGAGTATGAGTGAAAGAGAACAAATGCCTTCTCCATTCATCATTTCATATTAACAACTCATTGCAGTTAATTAGGTTGCATCCTACTCTGGTGACTTTCATTGTCTAGGAAAAATTTGCAGCCTCTGCAATTAGGAATTCATATGTGCCTGCTCCAATTCCCTGAGTCAGCATAACTGAGAAATGAATAGGCGGCTAGTGCTCTCTAATAACTACTGGTACTAGAGAGATACTGTACTTATAATGCTGTACTTTGGTAAGTACCAGACAACTTAAGAATTACAAAGAAATGAGTTACAGTAGGAATTAAGGCAAAATGATGGTTTTGAAGACTTAAACAGAGTGTGCAAGTAAAAAGTCTGACACCAGCTGTGTATCTGTCTTTTATTTGCAGATTTTGAAGGCTGTGGATTTGGGCTTTTAAACACAACAAGAAAAGTAAGATTTGCTTTTCTAGTCGGCCTCTCTCTGTTAGGTCATTATTCATTCCTTCAGAAAAGTTACAGCATGTTACAGCCTCTTATACATTTTTTACCACTGAATATACGGCCAAGAACTGATTTTTTTTTTTTCAAAACTGCTCCATCTATTGTATGTTATAAATATATCCCAACATGTTATTATAGCTCCCGACAGCAAAATCCCAGAGCACCTTTACTAACCAACTGAGAACTGTGCTAAGTCTCAAAGCATCAGTTTTGAGATGGGATCAAATGTGGGGATTTAGAGCAACTGCTGGCCACCGGACAGGACTCAGACAGGGAGCCTTATTAACATTTGCGCCATGACATAAATATACCATCAGTCATATTCCCCTTGTTTTTTTGCTCCCGCCAGTATGTGAAGCCGATGAACTTCCAGGAGGAAGTGCGTGCCCACAGAGACCTGGACAGCTTCCTGGCCCAGGCAAGCATCCTCTTGGATGAGAGAGCCGCCACACTGGACGAGGTCCTGAGGAGAATGTTAGCTCACGTGGCGGAGGATGGCTTCGGGAGCTGTGACGTGGACACGGTCATGAACTCGCTGTTCACAGATGCCGGGGGAAAGGGGTCTAATGGTGAGCAAAAGATTTCTAGAAGTGAACCCAGAATCCCTTTTTAGGCGAAGTGTTTGCTTCAAAGGCTGCTTGACGTATCAACTTCAATGCTTTTCTGCCTGTTTATTGTGTTTTATGCTTCACAGTTCACCTTCTGTCAGAGACCATTCAGGGTGTTACTGCCACCTCCACTGGCATTCGATACCAGCAGTCCTGGCTTTGTATTCTGTGAGTTTATCTTTAGTTATGCTTACTTGAAGGGGACAATTAGACATAAACTATAGACTATAAACAGCTATTTAAGCTTCAGGAGGTGAATGTTACCTCTCAGTCGTTGCTAAGTTCATTTGACTGTGCAGCGGCAAAACATAAACAGTCTTTTCATTTCAGAAGTAATTTCTTGAAAGCATTAACAGGGGGGGTCTCTAATTCACACCTGCCGATAAAGAACGCTGCACAATCAACCGTTACTACATCACTGATTCAAAACAAAACTCATTTCTCTATCGATTAAGCTCCAATGTGAGGAGCCTGCAGAGACGTCATGTCTGTGTCGCCCGGCTTGAGAGGCCGCAGAACTGGGGAGTCAACTGTTGTGAGGCTCGCTATGTCATCCTCATCCTGGCCCCTCCTAGAACGGTAAAAACACAATCCTCAGTTCCTCAATTCAAAACAATTTTTTGGGCATTTTTTTATTAATTAATTAGTTGTTCCACGGAAAATAAATTGGCATCTGTTTTGAACAATTTAATTGTTTATGTCATTTTTTTAAAGCAAAATAAGTGAAATTTGAATATTTGTAAATATTGTGAATATTTGCTGTTTTTTCTGCCCTTCTTTGGTAACAAACTGAATATCTCTGGATTTTGGAGTGTTGCTTGGACAAAACCATCAATTTCATGGTATCTGGGCACTTGTTAGGGGCATTGGACACTATTTTCTGTCTTCTTAAAATGAGTGATTAATTCAGAACTTAATCAGTGGATTAATCAATGATTAATAATCAGCCATACTCAAGCACATTCTGAGAAGCCACATAGTTTCAGTTTGAGGTTTGAGTCTGGCCCCATCACCTTTCTCCTCATGCCTTATTTAACACGAAGCAAATATCTTTGAGACTGTGAAACTTAAAAGCTGTGGTGAACCCCCTTACCAGCACTTACAGAAAGTCATAATGATGGATACTTAGCAGAATGTAGCTTAAAAAAAACTTAGCCACTGGAAGAATACATCTACACTGTCTCTTTAACATTCTCATCATCCCTTTTCAGAAAAGCACCAAGACGGCCATTGAACTGGGCAGAACATTTGCCACGATGTTCTCTGACATTTCCTTCAGACAAAAGCTTCTGGAGGCCAAGACCCAGGAGGAGTTCAAACAGGAGCTGGTCTACCAGCGACAGCAGCTCTCTATAGTCAACGAGAAGCTGGTCGTAGAAGAGGAGGAGGATTCAGATCCGCGTAGGGGGAAGCCAATTCAGGTGTGAAGGAACAGGAAGGTTGCAGGCATGTCGGGTCTGTGCTGTGATCAGTGCAGAGCCTCGGTTATGTGCAGTGTCTGAGCAAAAGCGACGCCAAAAAGCATTAACCTAAAAAAAAGCTAACATACAACAATGCGGAAATATAACTACCTAACAAAACCTGCTCAGGTGTAAAACAAGCATTTAAGCTGTGTACTGACTGTTAGGTCTCTCCACATGTGGGGACCAGTCTTGTGTTTTCCAGCTTCATTGGGGCACATAAAGATGCGATGCAGCAAAAGTAAAGTAGTTGAGCTTGATTATTTGATTATCCTGTTTCCATAATCCATCAGCCATGCAGGAATGAGAAGCAGCTGGGCAACAGACTACAAAAGCTGCCAGGTCTGCCAATGGTTCTGGTGGCAGAATGTGTGCAGCCCCATGCAATGATAAAGTACTTCATTATGTCCTGTGTTTAAATTAAGAGGAAATGCGTGTGTGTTGTGCAGTGGGCTAGACAAGAGGGAACGCTCAAAGCATCACGTAATCAGGTTGTAGGAAAACTGAAGTTAGGGTCAGGTTGAGGCTGTGCCTAATGTTCTAAACAGTTTCAGAACATCATTTGTTACAGCCAAACCTTACTTTTAAGCTATTCCTCTGGTCAAAACTTGTAAATTACAAAAACAAGCAAACATGAATTGACACTTTGGTATTCCTGTCTCTTTTAATTCGAAGGATCCATTATCCAGCAAGAAAATGAATGAAAAAGAAGGCATTTTCAAATGAATTCTCACTGTTTATGAAATACATCATACCATCTTCTCTTACCCACAAAAGTCACTTTCAGAGGAAGATTTCAACATAGGGTTGTGTTCAGACCACCATTAGCGCTACTGGGGGAAAAGGTGCTGCATACATTTCAATGGGACCGCCACAACAACACAATAACACAATAACACAATAACACAACAGCACAACAACACAACAGCACAACAGCACAACAGCGGTCTTGATGCTGATTTCAGCTGACTCTTCAGCAAAAAAAGTTAAGGGTCATCCAGTTACTTAGTGTCAAATAATGTTTTCATGACCAGGAAATTAGGAATGATGTGTGAAAATCAGTATGAAAGTCTGGACAAGCTTGTTAAGTGGAGCCTTTGGTAATTGACCGGCTTTGATTTGAAGATTTTGCTGATACATTGCAGTTTAGTGTTCGCTGCCTGGCGCTTGACACCGAAGCACATGACAATTGAACCCGTCTGACGCAATAATTTTACCCTCATTAAATCTCGTACACTCAGGACGAAGCAAAGTTGTCTGATTTGCTGTAACACTGGCTCAATGATCACAGGAGGAGCCCCCTTAAAGTGCTGCTCCAACAGTTGCTACTCTTGCTCCAGTGCTCACCGTGACTGGCTCTTAAATTAATTAGGCATCAAAGCGTCCAGTGGCCCAGACTAAATTCTGTCTCTTTCCTCACAGTGCAAAGATTTCTTCAAAGCTGGTAAAGGTGTTTATGGTGACCTTCGTCGCAGACTCCCTCTCTACCCCTCAGACTTCACAGATGGTATTAACAATATCTTGTAATGCTGCTTTCTACATGGGCACCTGTCTGTTTAGCTGATTTATTCCTGCTACAAAAGGCCACAAAGTTTCTACTTTAAAGCCTTAAACTTTAAAGACCGTCAGTTAGGTTGTTATATCTTTAATAACCCTTTAAATAATCCATCAAGGTATAACTGGGAGGGACCGCTCTCTTCTGAAGTACACCACCACTGCTATTTTCCTCTACATTGCCATTCTACTGCCTGCTATTGCCTTTGGCTCACTGAACGATGAAAGCACAAGAGGAGAGATAGGTATAGACTTCGGTCTTTATTGTCTACATCTGCAACCTTCTGTTATATTATTACAAGGATGCAAACTAGGCTGGAGAGAGAAAAAAAAAGTATAATGCGATGCAGACCAACTTTTGCCAACATCTTCAAATTCTATTGTTTTATTTTTGTTGCTGACAGATGTCCAGAAGACCATCGTTGGCCAGAGCATTGGAGGAGTTATCTACGCTCTGTTTGCTGGCTCGCCGCTCGTCATTCCATTGACCACCGCACCGCTGGCCATCTTCATAAGCGGTGTGTATCGTGTGCTGCCATAAAAAAAAAAAAGAATGGGGGGCTAACTTTGATAAGCTGCCATTTATCTTATCCAGAGGTCCTAAAATTCAAACTCATCAAAGTGTATCAGTCACCAAAAGAATGTAAATGAAAACAACAGTACAAACAGCAAATGCAACGCAATTCTGTTTTGATGCTCATCCCTGGGCAGCATCAAACAACCAAAAGGAGACAGGCACCGCAATGTAGCCTCTGTCCACCTCCCTTGTTTGACTGATGGTGCCTGAGGAAAATCCTTTGATAGTTTTCTACTGATATTTAATCAACTAATTGTATTTAATGACCCGACTCTGCAGCTCAGTGGAGTTTCTCAACAACTTTTAGCTTTTTTCTTTTCTTTGGTTCAACAACATATTTACTGTTAAGTTTAGCCTCGCTGCTCGTCCCCATTGTTTCCAGCTGCGCAGGCAGCTGTAAACGACAAAATGCTCTAATAAACCCACTCTGCACTAACTGCTGTGCACCAAATGGCTCATGGCTGGAATGTGAATACTGAACTTGCACTCATCGGGTCTCCAGAGACACAGCTGTCAGTGAATGATAATAATGCTCTGTGTCTACTGGATGTATATTAAGGCAACTGTTTGCTGAAATGTTATTCATGATATATTTGTAAGCCTATAGTTGTGTTTCTGCCCGGCACATGTTGTTTTTCTGTGCCAAAAACAGCCAAAGGTTTCTCAATGCAGTCTGAACTGTGATTCAGTTTGGTTTATAGCAATAATTAGAAAGAGTAAAGGTTTCATCATACAAAGTAGGAATGACTGGACATCCTTTCCCACTACTGGTAAGTGGATACTTACTTGAATAAGAATTGACTGTTTAGAGGACACGTACCACCGAATCTTTCACAATGATCCGTTAAACAACATGGCAGCAGTTAATGAGTAAATTCACCATGAAACTTTTATTAATGAATTAATTGTGTCTGTATTTTATAGTCATCAGAGGCATCTGCGACGACTACGACCTCGACTTTGATGCTTTCTACGCCTGCATCGGTTTATGGAACAGTTTGTTCCTCATCCTCGGAGGCTTGTTCAATGTCAGCCTGCTGATGAAACTCTTCAAACGGTGAACACACAACTCGACTCTCAGAGAGTGTTTGCAACTTTGACATACAAAGTAACAGACAGAAACCCCATACTTTTAATACAGTGCATGTGACTTAACACTGAACCGTGTGGCCATGCACTGAGGTCAGGTTACTGATAAGAAAAGAAATGTGTTATGACTTCCTGTTTTCAGCCATAATCATTAATATTGTTTAATGTAAACTACAGCTATTTCAGGCATCATTTAACCTTGAATGGACTGTTATGTCTCTGTCTGTATAAAAAAACACACTTTTTTGATAAAACATGAATGATCACCCCAAACTTCTTATCTGTCTCCCAGCTCAACAGAGGAAGTCATCGCATTGTTCATCTCCATAGCGTTTGTCGGGGATGCGGTGAAAGGCACCATTAAAAGTGAGTCAAGCCAAGGTCAGACTACATTAAACACATTTTGAATGCTTCTGCAGCAAAGCTACCCCTCCACACTGCAGAGGAAACATCCTTTCTGTCTTTTGTTATTGGTAATGTAGCCCAGCGACTATGCGAATCCATCATGGAGTTTTCAGAGAAAAGGCAAGCGTGAAATCGAACCGGAACCCCTCTGTGGTGTATTGTAATTTTCATATAGCTTAGTCTCTCATGTTGCTTTTGTATATAGCTTTTTCACAAGGGTTTAACACCGGAGAGGAAAAAAAATGGACAAGCATATGGTGGATTCTTTAGAGCTTTCTTCCTTCCTCCTTTAAGCCACAGGCTGGTGTAGTTTTTTGCCAAATTACAGCAGTCTGAGCAGAGTTTGAATGCAGTGCACTGCTCAGAATTCCTCAGTGTGTTTGAATGCCTGGGAATATACTGAGATATATACCCAGAAGGGAGTTAATTAGGTACATAAGAATTTGGACATGGATGCGATTTTAGTCATATGATTTCAATCATATGTGATTGAAATCAGCTTTAATTCAAGGAGTTTAACAAAAATATCAACTTAATTGTTTAGGTGTTACAGCCTTTTTTTTTTTTACATCGTTCCTCATTTTTAGAGGCTCAAAATAATTGGCCAATTGACAATTGATCAATTCGATGGCCAGGTGTGGTCTCTTCCCTTGTTATTTAGGTGCTACAATATGTATGCAGATACCCAGTGCAGAGTGAAATGGACATGTGGGTGTTTTTCGTATCGTATTCTCTGCTTAGGCCAGTAGTCTTTTCAAGACTTGACAAGTCTCATGTCAAAATTTGTCAAAAGCAATAATAAATATAGTAACGTTGAGTCTTCTAGTTTGTCCCCAGTGTCATCAGGTTTTTTTCTTCCCTCTTTCCTCCATACTCCCCAGTTTTTGAGCACTTCTACCACGGGCCCACATTGGCGACCACAAACAGCACGTTGGTACTTCAGCAGATTAGTGAGATCCTAGAGAAGGCAAAGAACCAGACGGAAAACACGCTGGAGCATCACAATGAGACCGGCTCCCTTTTGGGACATGCTGAGGGACACGTGTCAGTCCTCCTGCCTGAATCCTTGGTGCTGTGCACAAGAGAAAGACCTATCCTCTGTCTCCTGCTCATGCTGGGCACGCTGTGGCTGGGTTACGCCCTTTATCTTATCAAAAGGAGGTATGTTCACTCACTGGACCTTTAAGGAATAGGTTGTCATTTTAGGAAATACGCTTAATCCCTTTCCTTGAAAACTGATTGATGAAATTTTAATATCAGCGTGATCAATATGTAGGTGGTCACTGTTCCTGGCCTAGAAGTCTTGGTGCTAAGCTTAACAGCTGCTGGCTGTAGCTTCGTATTTATCATATAAACATGAAATTGGTGTCCATCTTATCATCTAACTCTCTGCAAGAAAGCAAGCAGCCTTTTCTTGACTTTTACTCAACTAAAAGTAGAAGTACCACAATATAAAATTCTCTCTTTATCTAATGTAAAAGCAGTATCATCAATGAACTGTGCTTACAGCCTGTGGGCCACTCATATGAAACTCAGTCTGTGAATTTCAAACATTGTTCAATCCCACAGGAATTTCTTCTAAATTATAGAGAAAATCTTCATATTTCCAAAAGACAACAGATGGCAGAATGGATTTTTGGGATATTTGGGGAAAGTAAAACTAAAATCAGTTTGATGGAACGATGCATCCATAGAAAACATGATGTCTTAAGTTTGAATATTTCCCTCAGATAGCTTTAATAATGAGCTATAACAACTTGATACAGAGTACACAAAATATAGTATTGAGTATATGATGTTTTCCCAGACTTAGATCTACTTAAGAGGAAATAAAAGAGGAAGTCAGATGTCAAGTGATCATTAGACTATCAAGGAGTATCAAAAGTAAATGTTGTCATTATTCTAAAAGGAAAGCAAAGGTGTAATTTTAACTGAACATACAGTTGCTGTAGTTGAATGCATAAAAATGTATCATAATTCCATTTGATTTTTAAAATTTTTAAAATAATCTGCAATGTAACTAGAAACTACAGCTGTCAGATGAATGTAGTAGTGTAAAAACTACAAATTTCCATTTGGAATGCAGTGTAAGCAGTGATGGAAAGTAACTAAGAACATTTACTCGTGTGTTGTGCTTAATGTACTTGTACTTCACTTGAGTAGTGTAATTTTCTGCAACGTTATACATAGTCATCTACTTTAAATAAGAGATTGTTGCAGTTTTTTGAATCCACTTCATTTATCTGACAGCTGTACTAATTAATTTACAGATTAGGATTTTAAAAACCAATAACAATCTTATAAAATACAATGCAACCACTCAATCGGATATAAAATTGTAAGAATCAGCTCCATCTCCAACAGCTACAACATTTGAATGCTGCTTACATGTCACTGCACCAGTGATAATATTGCAATAGTGTCGTAATATAACTCTGACAGAGACCATGTGATGAAAGCTTTGCTGACAATATTAACGCTTTTACCTCTAGTAAAATTCAGAATGCAGGAGTTGTATTTTACACTGTAATACTGCTAATTTTACTTTAATAGAGGTTCTCAATACTTCATCTATCACTGAGGTTAATTATGAAGTAGCATAAGACGGAGGTAACAAAGTACCTTAAAACTGTACTTAAGTATAGTGCTTTAGTAAATTTAATTACTTACTTTTCATCTGTCTTTAGTAGCTGCATATACACTCACATAACTTATATGAAGGTGCCAGAACCTGAATAGAAAAAAAACATCAGAAAGTCAGAAAAGTTATAAATCATGCACAATGATTTTCAGACCTTTTGGTTTATTCCTGAGATATCGTTGATCTTTGCCCTCAGTTGCAAACTTTCTGTACTTGACATGGGTAATTTTTCAAAGGAAAAGAATAACTCCAGTAAATACCATAGTTAAACTTGAAATTTGAACTTCCAAAATACTGAAATATGTGTCTCTTTGTTTTCCCACAGCCCGTATCTGAATGACAAAATCAGAGAGGTGGTGTCTGACTGTGCTTTGCCAATCTCTGTGGTGATATTCTCCTTCATTGGCTCCTACCTTTTCCTTGACATACAGCGTAAGTACAGAGCTCTCAAAATAAAAGAATTAATAGAAGCGTACCCTTGAGACTTAAAGTCACAACCTTGGCACAGAACAGATTTCACTGTTCATAAATCTTCTCTTGAAGGAAAATATTTGTTTCCAGGGAGCTTTCAACCCAGTGTGAGTTCTCAGTCAATGTGGGTCAAAGTCAGTGGGCTGAAATGATACAAAACAAAGCTCACTGACAGGAGAGGTTACCATTAGTGCATTTCTTTTATCGTCATAGGTTCAACTTTTTTGTACCTACAAATGTTTTAAGACTCTATTTGAGATGTTTGAACTCAATCCTCTGTTTTCTATGAACGTCATGTTCCTTTTAGTCCCGGTGTTCAGTGTCCATGATGGGCCGATCTTCAACTTCCCCCCATTCGAAAAGCTGACAGGAATGAACACGCTGAGCGCAGTCGGGCTGGGTTTTCTCCTCGCGTTGCTCATCTTTATCGACCAGAACATTGTCATCTCACTCACACATGTGCCAGAACACAAGTAAGACTGTGATTTTACGTTCGCCGATCAGTTACATCAAATTTAACATAAATTCTGCTACAGTAGCATGAAAAAAGTTTGCAAACCCCTGGTCAATATTGCCGTTACTGTGAATAGATGAGAGAGTCAAAGAGGAACTGATCTGTAAGGTCATAAAGACACAGGTGAGAAATTCTTTTCAACATCTTACACAAGACCAGTGTATTATTTTTGTTTTGTACAATTTTAGAGAAAATAAGGACAGGAGCACCATTCAAAAGTTTGGGCACCCAAAGAGATTTGAGCTCTCAGATAATCTTTACCAAGGTCTCAGATCTTAAGTAGGTTGTTAGGGCTGTGGCTTATTCACAATTAGTATTATGAAAGTTAAAGTGGGCCAGTTTCAAAGCTGTATAAATACTCCTGACTCCTCACACTTTGTCCAAACAATCAGCAGCCATAGGGTCCTCTAAGCATCTGCCTTGTATTCTGAAAAATTAAAATAATTGATTCCCACAAAGCGGGAGGTGACTGTCAGAAAGTAGCAAAGACATTTCCGGTAGATTTTTCCTCAGTTTGTAATGTAAAAAAGAAACGACAGTAAAGAGGAAAGGTGGAGGTCAAGTTGAGGCCTGGAAGCCCAAGAAAACTTTCTGAGAGAGCTGCTGATAGGAATTCTAGAAAGGCAAATCAAAGCCCCTGGTTGACTGCAAAAGACCTTCAGAAAGATTTAGCAGACTCTGGACTGGTGGTGCACGGTTCTACTGAGCAGCAACTCCTGCACAAATATGACCTTCATAGAAGAGTTATCAGAGGAAAACATTTATCGTGTCCACACCACAAAATTCGGTATCAAAAGTTGGCAAAGGAACGCCTAAACATGTCTGATGCTTGTCCTGCTGACTGATGAAGGAAATCACTTTTTGGCAGGAATGAGCAATGGTATGTTTGGAGAAAAAAGAGTCCAGAATTTCTAAGGTGGTGTTACCAAATATTGACCATGCAGGGTACTCAGACTTTATTTTGGCCCTTTTCGTTTCTTTTTTTTTTTTTTGTTATTTTGAAACCCTAGAAGATGGAAAGTAATCTTGCTTAACATATTATCATCTTTAAATATGTCTAACTTTATGCCTTTTGGTAATCAGGTCATGTTTTTACTCCGTTAACTATTCACAGAAACAGAAATGTGGACCAGGTTTGCCCAAACTTTGTTACATGCTGCTGTATTTCCTTTACAGTACTTCTTGTTTATTTTAGAAATATCTAAGTGGTTATATTGTATACACATGTTCATTTTTTATTAGCAAACAGATCCAATTACAGCTCATGAATAAGAGTAGGAGTACTGCTGCACTATTTCACTCACAAACAACTTTAAACTTGTGTGTGTGCGTCTGTCTGTGTGTGTATGTGTGTGCGTCTGTACCAGGTTGCTAAAAGGCACAACGTTCCACTGGGACTTAATGCTGACAGGCTTCATCAACATCCTAATGTCCTGTCTGGGGTTGCCATGGATGCACGCTGCCTTCCCGCATTCCTCCCTACACGCCCGTCAGCTGGCCAAAGTGGAACAGCATGTAGAGAACGGACACCTCTACACGACGTGAGTAAAGTTAAAACAAGGACAAAGAGCCAAGCAGTGCCTTAGAAAGACAGCAGGGACACGCCAGTGTTTCTACACCCTTTTAACTCAATGCCTGGAGGTTTTATAAGATCGGTGTATGTCCAAATACTGAACAAGTAACTAAATAGTTATTTAATGAAATGACCTTATCAAAAAAAAAAGAGGGCAGTATGTGTTGCTTTTTACTGCATTAATTTCAAGGCTAATTGTAGAAAGGTTTCAATGAAATCCATGAGCTCCACTGGAAACAATACAGTTGCCTATGACGGTTCAGTCTTGACCTTGGAATGCAAATTAACAAAATAAGCTCAACTCAAGGCCCACTAAATCAGAGGCTCTGGGGCTTTTGACCAGCACCTCGTGGACTTCAATTATTTATTTTTGTATGTAAACCTTATACCTGTTTTTTGTACAAGGTGCAAGCATACTGGTCTGTTTTTAACATTAATCTTTTAAATGCATTTTCCCATTAGAATAATACTTAAATAGAATGAATTACTGTATTTTTATCAAGTTGCCATTGTTTGTTATTGAATAAAATGAAAACTGTATGTGTGAAAAAAATACTCTCACTCTCACTCTCTCTCTCTCACTCTCTCTCTCTGTCTGTCTGTCTGTCTGTCTCTCTCTCTCTCTCTCTCTATATATATATATATATAGATATATATGAACAATTAAATTTAAATTTAACAATGCTAGCTATTATTTTAGGTCATATACTGATGGTTGACTGGAAGATATTTAAAGTAAACCATTTTCATTTAATCTGAAAAAATAGATAAATAATCAGATTAAAATATCTGCTCTGGAAATGGTTCCGGACTTGGGGGTCTTGGGGGTCATGTAATAAAATTACAGGGATAAGAAAGAACAACAGAAATTTGTCTTACACAGAATCAGAGCTTTTTTGTAATTTGTGCCTCTGTCTTTTGAAAATTGGTTATTTTCACATGTCCAGTGGGGTAAACACTTTTCTGTGGTAAGTATGTCCACATTATCTGATGGTAAGAAGCGTTTTCTGGTTTCCTTACAGTGCTTTTCTCTGACTTTGTGTCCGACAGTATCGTCAGCGTGAAGGAAACACGGCTGACCTCGCTGGCAGCCAACATCCTGATTGGCCTGTCTGCCTTCATGCTGCCCATTCCTCTGCAGTGGATCCCCAAGCCCGTCCTCTACGGCCTCTTCCTCTACATCGCAGCCACTTCTCTTGATGGGAACCAGATGGTGGACCGCATGGCCCTGCTGCTTAAGGAACAGGTGAGCAGGAAGGAAATAACGATGGTGTTTGCTAATAGTCAGTGTGCCTGCTTGTATCTCTCCATCTCACTCTGGTTTAACAGTCATTCGTTAAACTTCACATGGCAGCAGCCCCAGATGGCCTCTGAAATATGCCAAAATATAATGAAAAATATCTGGTAATATTATGAAAGGGATCTGATAAAAACAAAAAGATCATGGTCATGGTGTCAGAAGCATGCCTCCGGAAAAATCTGAATTTCAGAAAATGGCACAGGCAATAAGCTGCAGGGGAACTAGCATACCTTTTTCCTCTCAATTTATCATTTATGCCGTAGCAGCAGGTGTATTTTTTTTTTACATTAAATTCCTTTTATTGCAATTCAAGTGCACCTTGGGAAATTTACTTATTCTTTTGCAAAGCTTATACTGAATCAAAATGTCTATTCCATCTCCTCTGTCCAGACGTCATATCCTCCCACCCACTACATCCGCCGTGTGCCTCAGAGGAAGGTCCACTACTTCACAGGGCTGCAGATGATCCAGCTGATCGTCCTGTGTGCCTTTGGGATGTATCCTCTGCCCTACATGAAGATGGTCTTTCCCCTTCTCATGATCCTGCTTGTACCTATCAGGTGAGAGGACCCAGCACTGCACTGACATTACTCATGCTGAGCTTTCCTTGCTGGGGGAACCCCACTGATCGACACATTAAGATCAGTTTACTGGTCACAGAGGGTACCACGCAGTGTGAAAACAGCTGTATAATGTGTTCTCTACTTTTGGAGGAGCTTTCTAAAGTCCGAGAAAATAACTCAAGTGATATCATCGGTGTTATTTCAGCTTGGAATAATCTTAAGCGGAGAGCTCTTGTTATAAACCGTGGGAGTGGAGTGTGAAACGTGTAGATGGTATCAGGCTGCGTTCAATTGATATTGTAGGAACAAGCATTTTTGGTGCATGCTTGCAACTGACAGTCAGGTTCTCGGACTTTCCTGCATCGATATTAAACATTGAATATGAAATAAAGCTCTAACTTTGAAGTCCTCAAACCTGTGGAAGTGAAATACTAAATTGCTGAACTACGCCTTTAATGAGTATAGCAAGAAATGGGTCACCAAGGGTCTTGCATTGCTCTAAAACTGTAAATCATGGTGTCATTGTTTAAATCTCCCAGTTAAAATGTAACTAAGTACACTGATTCCAGTGAGTACGAATATGAAGTGCTTGTACAGTACCTGAATATTTTCCATCTCACGCCCCCACATTTTGGAGGAAAATACTGACCTTTTTACTCCACTACATTTACTCAATAGCTTTAGTTACCAGTTATTTTACTAATTAAGATTTTACATACAAAACATATGAGGGGCTGATAAAAAAAACATGATGCATTGTTAAAGATTATACAACACAACAGAGTATAAAATAGTTAGATAATCAACTCCACCTCAACAACATTAAAAAATGTTTATTAGAAATTAATGCATCATTAAATACTTTAATATATAATACTAACACACTAAGTGTTATTGTTGCTTAAACTTAAATAGATAATCTGAATACTGTTAGTTCCTTATACTTTGTTCTGGTTGTTTAGACATGTACTAAACCGGTGTTTTTGTTCACTCAGTGACTTTTCCTTTTAGCTGCTGTTTCCATGTAAATAATGCATGTGACTGTATCATGTGCTATCTCTCTGTGCTTTACCTCAGGACAAGCCTGCTTCCCAAAGTGATCGATGCCAAGTACCTGGATATCATGGATGCCCAGCACATGTAGAACAACACAGCAACCTTTATGAAAAGATTCATTTTCTTGAGTGGAAGGGAAACAGACTCAGAACGGAATTTTGGTGATAATGACTGAATGTAATGCATTTGGGCTGCAAGATTTTAATGCAAGCACCTCTCATCTCCTTTCTCACCGTTGAACATAAAGTTACCATCAGTGTAGCTGACTTTAACATGCAACATTCATACATCTTTACTGCGTTTAACAATATAGTCACGAAGGAGTTTCTTCTGTTTTGCTTCTCTGTTTCACACACACACGCACACACACACACACACACACACAAACCTGTGGTAACTGAAAAGTGCATGAGTTGATGTCATAGACATTTTTTCCATATTTAAAAGAAAACATTAATCATTTTTAATTTAATTTAGGCATCATGTTATTTTATTCAGCACTGCTTAGCCTGTGTCCTACCTGAGTTTAAAGTGCGATGATGATTGGGCGAATAGAGATGTGGCAACATCAGTGTAATTAATATTTATCACTGTGGAATATTCAGTAATCTTTTAACTGAGTAAGAAGGGATTTCACACAGTAGGAAATGTGAAAAGAGAAGTGTCACCTCAACTGGAAAACTTTTAATTATGACACTAAAGCCAGGTATGGTGAGATACATGTTACAATCCTTTGGATGAGAAAAACTGGTGTTTTCATTTCGAGGAGTCAATTAACATGATGAAGCATGTTATTATAAATGTAACTGGTTCTGTGCATTAAATCAAACTGTTCAATCAAATTGTGAAACAAATAAAACCCTTTTAAGGAAATGAATGAAAATTTCTCATAATCATGAACCTCTGTATTATTACAGTGGCTTCAGTAAGTATCCAGACCCCTTCACTTTTTGCACAACTTTTTATTATGTTGTAGACTTGATTGTGAATGGAAGAATTTGACATATTTGCCCATCAATCTGCACTCAATAATCCATAGTGATAAATTCAAAACATGTTCTTGGAAATTTTTGCAAATTCATTAAAAATGGAAAAGTGAAATCTCTTCTGTACAAAAGAATTCAGGATTTTAATTCAGTGCTTTGTAGGAGCCCCGCTGGCAGCAATTAAAACTTTGACTCTTCTTGGGGAAAGTCTGTAAATTTTGCACACCTGGATTTGGGCAATTTATCCCATTCTCACTGGCAGATCCTCTACAGCTCTGTCAGATAGGATAGGAAATGTCTGAACTGCCATCTTCAGGTCTCTCCACAGAAGTTCTATGGGGTTCAAGCCTGGGCTTTGGCTTTGTCACTCAAACACAGTCAGAAGACACTCCAGCGTTGTCTTGGCTTTATGCCTCAGGTCATTGTTGGGCTGAAAGGTGAACTGTAGCCCCAGTCTCAGGTCACATTCACTCTGGACCAAGTTTTCTTCTATGATCTCTTTCTGTTTTGATGTATTCATCCTTCCCTCAATCGTGCACAGTTTCCTTGTCCTTTGAGACCAGAGAATCTTTTTCTTCACATTCTCAGAGTCCTTTAAAATGCTGTTTAGCAAATTCCAAACAGGCTGTCACATGCCTTTTACTCAACGTGGCTCCTGTCTAGCCACTCTGACATCAGGTCTGATGATGCTGAGATGGTCTTCCGTCTGGAGGGTTCTCTCATCTCTGCAGATAACTTGAGAGGCTGATTACAAAACTGACAATTTAAAATTTAATTTACAACACGATAAACTCTTCAAAATGTGAAGGGGTCTGAACACTTTCTAAAATAATAATAATAAAAAAAAATAAACCTTTAGGGTCAAACACTGAACATGAACCACATTTTTACCATCACTGATACTTTGGGGAACAGGACAGCACGTGGTCAAATACCATCACATCCAACATCAGCACAATGCCGTCCTTCACCGTGGCGTAGAGGACTGGCAGTTATAAAATTTTTAGTGTTTAACTTCTTCAATAGATGGCAGTAGAACCTCATCTTCTGGATGATGTGGGATGAGGCTTGGCTGATGATATATGTGTACTCACAATTATATTATAGAAAAAAATGAACCAGATTCATGTCATTCTTTGTAAGAAAAAAAAGGAAGATGGACTGAGAAGATTAGATAGGAACAAAACATAAATCTAAAAAGTCCCCACCTTTAGATGTTTTGTCATATAATGCTGTTACTTCCTGCAAAACCACTTTTGTTAGATGACAAACCGACAACAAAAATATGACAACCATACTTTAAATGCATTTTACTGTCTCTGCTGTATTCAAAATTATTTTTCAGCTATTAACATATCAACATGAGTGTTTCCCAGGGACTCATGGGAAGGCCAGTGATAAACAAACAGAAGTTGCTTTTCACATGAATGCAGCAGAAGAAATGTGTTCATTCACATTCAGTAATTTATAATTAAATTGCGCGAAAGAAATGGTCTGTCTTCGTAAAATGAACAAAACCTGGAAGGCACTGTGTGAATGTCCTCTGAATGCCAATGTGTGTTCTTTCTTTATTTTATAACAATAGAAAAACCACTGGTTCTGCACAAACTCGAGGAGAGAGAAAAAGAAAGCCAGAGTTTGCCCCTAGCATTTTGAGGTTGAGATTAGACCCAGGTGACCTTGCTGTGTAGCCCTTTAGTCCAGGTCAGCCGGTACACTGAGCAAAATGTAGGCTCAAATATAAAAATACAACTGATCCCATGATCCTGCTGAGACTGGCTCTCTGAGGGGAGTTTTCGTTGAATCCCATGAGTTAGAAGGAAAAAAAAAAAAAAGGCTGGGTAAGAGATGATGCGACAGTCACCATAGGGATACAGGCACCCTGTGGTCAACATAGACATGCTGCCAATCAGTTTGCTATCAGAAAAAAACCTGTATATTCATCTCTCTGCCACCTAGAGCACACTTTCCTGATCTGAGATCTGTGGTAATTAATTTGTGCTCTTTTTTTGTCTGGGCAGGTAGAGCCCAGCCTCTCCATCAGCTGCTTGATTCTTTTACATTTCTAGACCATCCTTGGTGTCCCTGTATTGGCCTGTCTACCTCTAGTTCCCCCCACGCCCCAGAAGTGTCACCAGCAGAGTCTATGTGCTCTTGATGCCCTGGAAGCCGCAGAAGTTCCAGCGTTTCTCCAGACTGGCTCCGACCCCGGTCAGCTCCTGTCTGAAGGTGCAGGGCAGCCGAGAAAGTAGAGCCTCCACGTCGCAGGGGCTAATCTACAGGTACACCCAAAAAAACAAAAAAGAGTTCGATGCCAGACAAAACTACTTGCACACACAAATGAACACAGACATTTTCACACATCCGCTGTTCACAAGTCTGCTCTTCATTCTCATTAAGCTCATATTCAGTCCTAACGCCTTGACTTAAGCCTGATATAAAGGCCGAGCATCAAGTCAATAGGAGCTACGACACATGACAGGATTTGCGCCACCTCACCCCACCTGGGTGGGTTGAGGAGAAACAGAAAAGCTAAGATGACAGTGGAGACAGAAATCCGATGCACGAGCTGCTGTAGACAACCCGCAGTGTCTTGCATTAATATATCTAGGTTGCTCAAGCCCCGGTGCTGATGTCGGGATGCATTAAGGTCCATCATGGAGATAGGACTGGTGTGTCATCACAGACAATGGGGCCATGTGAATGTGGAGCCGGCAGATAAGAAGAGGGAACTGGGCTTGTTGTGGGGGAGTCAAGCCAGTAGTATCGACAAAACTCTGTGGGCTGCCTGATGTGTGGAGTCAGCGTTGAAACAACAGATTCACAGCCAAAACCGCCACAAACATTAACAAACACTCAGGCACATACACATTCATGTAGAAAGCATGCTAAACGCATACAAAACACCCACATACACATACTTGTGCATGTCTCACGCGGGTTTAAATCAATAGTTTGACGTTTGGGGAAATACACAGGGATCTGTATTTCCCAAAATTTCAAACTATTAATGCAGTGAGTTTGATGAGAAGATTTTATAACACTCATGTCTGTGCAATACAAAGCCTGAGTCAGGAGATGGTTCTCTGAGCATAAAGACTGGAAAAAGGGGGAAACAGCTAGCGTGGCTGTGTCCAAAAGTATAAAAATCTGCTTACCAGCACCTTCAAAGCTCATTAGTTAAAAGATTATAACTCATTAGTTTCATTTCACCCAAAACTGAGGAGTAACAATGAGAAGTTTTAGCTTAGAGAGGCAGATATATTCTCAACCAACTCAAGTAACTCTCGACAACAGGCATATTTCCTTAATGATTAATTATTTTTGAAGTCCAACGTGTTCTGTTCCTTGTGTATCTAGGAAGCAGTAACATGGTTTCTAGGTACATAAGATGTATAATTACAATATACAACCGAAGTAATAATTGCTCATTATCTAAACGTAAAAGCTGAAATGATAAGTTGATTAATTACTTGATCAAAAGAAAATTCAAGGACAAAATTTTTGAAAGCTGATTAAAAAAGTATCTCGCTGGTCAAACGTTCCGCGTTCCGCGTTCCATGTTCCGTGTTGCATCATGACCGCAGCCCAATAGTGAGGACACCGCATACTGACACGCCCTCGAGTACACATTTACATCCCTGTAGCAACGTGAGAAATTAAACAAAAAACTAAAATTTCACCTGGTGTTATATGCTTTTTCAAAAAACAAAAAAACAAACAAAAAAAAAAACACACACCAACATTTGTCAGTTGCATCTTTTCTGATTTTAAACAGAATATTTTCACGTTTCAGAGTGTTGGCTTGACTAAACAAGCAATTCGAAGATGCCACTTTAGGTTGTGGGAGATCGTGATGCGCATTTTTCAGTGTTTTCTGAGATCTTGAGGACTAAATAATAAATCAGTCTATCAAAAGGCAACAGGCAGACTATCAAAGACTATCAAATAAAATGCGTTCAGCAGAGCACAGAACTCTGCCAAGGTCAAGGTCAAACAACAAACATCAGACTCCAGAGAAAAAAAACATTTAAATTCATAGTAGAAGATCCAGATCTGCCCCAAAACTAAACTGCTTCTTCCCTGGGCCATGACGCATCCCTGAACCACGTTCAGATCAGTTCCTTAATTTTTGACTAATCCCGATGAGACACAAACAAACAGAAATGAGTGATTAAATAACTTCCTTGTGGAAGTAATAACCAGGCGTACTACACTATTACAGACCAATAGAGATTAAGTCTTTACTAGTTCAATTCCTGTTTTTTTTTTTTAATCACATAAACTTGTTTGTAAAGGATATAAAATGGCAGGGGAGCTATCGGTTCCAGCACAATGACACTGACTGCCTTTAACATGTAACTGTGCTGGATGAGGACCTGGTGGGAAACCGCTGACTGCTATTACTAAAATCAAGAGAAAAAAGAATCTTCCAGATCGTCGCGTCAACAAAATTATATCGGCTGGGTTTCTCTCATCCTGGAGGTGCCAGTCAAAAGTGAGAGAAAGAGTTCTAGCAGGTAATGAGAGCACATTTAAAAATCAAGAACAATCTTAGAGCGACGGTGATGACAAAGCTCAGCTCATTTGCAAACCAATAATCAGGTCAAACACATCGTCTTGTTCAGAGCAATCAGGCTGACTAACAGCCAAATATGGCAGTGGCAGGGGGCAGCAGACGGATGCGACATGAATATATTTATCAATAAACCGTGCAGGTGAGGATGTGTGATAAAAATTAGAGAGCGATAAATGCAGCAGGACAGAAAAATGGGGAGGCACTGACGGAGCAGAAGACAAACTTGCTGTGTCTAAAGGTTCTTGCTTTTAACAAGTTAGAAGCAGCTGCTGCCTGGAGGGTCGGGGAAAACAAGATTGTGGCCACAGGGAAGGTCAGCAGCGTTTTTTTGTGAATCAGCAAAAAACAAAACAAAACAAAAGAACCCACCCTAGTAGGATAAACCTGCCATCCCACTCAAACAGCTGTGGATTTGCTCAGCTGGCCACTCTCAGTGTTACTGTGTAACCACTAGGGGTGTGATGCATAGCTACTGTATCGGTGTAGCCCGTTTACTATATGTATATGCTCAATAGTATCTGAGAAACGTAACAAAGAAGTATATCTGGCTTATATACTGGAAGTTGATAAAAACGATCTGGTCTGCCTCATTTCCTGCATTAAAATTTTTTCTACTCGCAGTTACATACAGTTCATCTAAAAGTTTGGCTGCCAACTGAATTCATTAATTAGAAATTCATGTTCGGTAAAAAACAAACAAACAAACAAACAAAAAAAACATTAGCTTGAGTCTAAATAAAAATCTGTTATCATTTTGGGTATAAATCAGTAGTGGAAACAGAACAGAGGTTAATGAAAAAGTAAATGGACTACACTGGGCCATATTGTATGGTTTTCTTTAAAAATCTAGAGGATGTGTATATAATAGGTATAATAATAGGCACACACACATCATTAGCTAACGGTGCTCTATTAGATCATTTTTAAAAGGAAATTGTGCATGTGTATAAAGGTTCGGATGAAAATTACTTCTGTTTGGTCCCGTATTTCAGCCAGTCAGTCAGTTCCTGTCAAATCATGCACAGTGACTTATAATGATGTAAAAAATAACACCTGTTGAACTTCAGTCAATCTTTATTCTGCACTGAAGACCTAATCTGATGGAAGCTGCTAAAAAGTCATGGAGGATGAGCGTCGCTGAATGTCGCTGAGTACTAAACTTAAATCCAAAGTACACATCTGCATTTTTAGCCTTAAGCCTATTTGTTTGCATACAACGCTGGTAAGTACAGAGGGTGTAGCAACACAGCTTTAAATTGATGTGTGTGTTCATAAACCTTTGCTCAAGTAAATAACGGCTAAAAATTTTTAAGAGTAACTGATGGCTTTTTCCTGCGCTTTCAGCATTTGTGTGTGCCAGGAATCTAAAATGACACAGCAGGACCCTGGCATACAGCCGGCCCATATGTCAGCCCTGCAGGGAGATTTAATCTATGTCACTATGTCTATGACACGTATGTGTGTGTGTGTGTGTGTGTGTGTGTGTGCGTGTCTGTCCGTCTGCTTGTTACCTTGGTATCCAAGCGCTGCAGGTAGGAACAGATGTACTCGATGCTGGCTCCAAACGGATGGACGTGCAGGAAGGTTGAAATGATCCCTGGGGTTGAACCAATAGGTCACACAGACACGTTAATTAAACTGTCAAAATGCAAAGACAGACCTTGTCACAATCCTCTAGTCTTTTGAGTTTATATTACTTGTCAAACATGACTTTGAACCACAGCTGGATAGTCCGGACACCAGTTTGTATTAGTCTTTCTCTTGTCTGCCTGAAAAAAACACGAGGATGCGTCAAGTGGCTTTTCTCGCGACTCCCAACACTGTTAAGAGACACTTGTATATTGTGACTCCAGATTAGAAGAACTGCTTGACGGCATGGTGGCTTTGATATCCTGGTCTCTCATCAAAGCTGTGTGCTACTGAAATGCTCTAAAAGCTCAATCAAACCATCTGCTCACAACTATCGAATACATTGCATTCAGAAAGTATTCAGACCCCTTCGCTTGTTTCACATTTTTTTGTGATGAAGCCTTATACTAAAATCACCGAAATTATTTTTTTTCCCTTATAAATCCAATAACAAAGTGTAAACAGAATTTAAGAAATCTTTGCGAATTAATAAAAACAAAAAAAAAACAACTAAACCATCACATTGATATAGGCATGAAGACCTTTTACCCAGTATGTACGTGACACACCAGGAGAGAGACAATCCTTCAACTCTGCAACACTAAGAGGCCAGTAGAAAAAAAAAAACCCTCTACCACACCTGTTGAGATACAGGTGGACTCTCAATGATTTGACCTCAGTGTGTGTGTGTGTCTGCATGAGCTAGGCCAAGGCACAGACGATCACACTGAAAAACATGAAGAACCTGAAGGATAGTTCCTGATCTATTATTGCTTGTGTCTTATTTTGGCAGTGATGGGGAAAACAAAATTCAAGGTAATCCTAATTGAACCATGTTGGCCCAGTAGCAAATGTTCAGTGGCCTGGTACTGTGAGTACCAGTACTGTGAGTGGGAACCTCTGATCTAAACCACTCCACTGAAAGTCCGCCAAAAGAGAGTGCACCTGAAATACCTTTGATATTATTTAACTGGATTGGAAACCCGTGTGTGGCAGGAAGTATGGTGGGTTAAAGAAGAACCGGGAAGTGTCTCTGTGAATGTTTACAATGGACGGAAGGGTAAATTTGTAAAGATTTCAGTTTTGGCTTATCCGGAGGCTTATTTAATACCCATATGATTATCTTAAGACTCATGTTTCTTGACTTTATCGACTTTATTTTCAGTGAAGTTTGGTTGGTGGCGTGGCAAAAGTTGTGGGAGGAGTTCTGACTTATGACCCCAGTATTTCTAAAATCCTCACTGTGTGAGCTAAATGTGCAACTTAATGAGTAGCATCTCATTACTGCTGACAGAAACTTTGGCAAAGTCTACAAAAATAGGACCCAAGTTTGAATAAACTACAGTTATACTTTAACAGTATATAACAGACAAATTGTGTTGACAGAGGCAAAAAAAAACCCACAACTAATCCTGAAAAGGTCTTTGTATCTCAACAATACAAACAAAGCCTCTTTCATCTTGTATACTTTTACTTCTAACTTTTCTTAAAGGGAACAGTTGAGAGCTTATTCAACAACACTCTTCCACATTCACTGTGTGGAAGTAGCAAAAAAGGCAAAGAGATTCAACCCTTTGTTTTCTGATGAAACGGTTTCCTTCCTCCTCCTCCTTCGTCTTTTTTTCCCCTGCAGTGCTCACTTTAGCTCAGCATCAAACAACACTCAATAGGAGTGATTCTGACATTAGAAGGTGCAGGGATCTTTAACTGTGGCCTGTCTCTGCCTCAGCAAACAGCCAGAGTGGGGATGAACAAAGGACAAGCACCATTTACTGCCTAACTACCTGTAAGCCAATCACACAGTCTCTCTGCTATGGGCCAGTGGACGCAGGTATTTATTTGCGTGGAGGAACGGCCGAACTGGACTCAAATAGGAAGATACAGAAACTGCTATCATTTGGCAAACTACAGCACAGTTTGCATTCCCCTTTTATTCCCTAACAAGATGCAGCAAGTTTTATCTTTCATGCTTCGAGCCGGCAGACATCCTTGACAATTAACATGTGAAAATGCATTGTGCCGGAAAACAAGTAGCAAAATGGGACAGGCTTTGTTTACTTCTATAAATAATGTAGTTTAGTGCACACATGGGAGATAGATGTTGGCCTTATTTTCCATTATCATAAAGTCATAATGTTATGTAATCTAATGAGTAAATTGCTCTTTTTCTCTTCATGTCTTCCCCCCACTCTTGCTCTAATGGCTGTGTAATTATGCGTAGTTATTACCTCAAAGTGACTGAAGCAAATCAGAAAATGCCAACTGTGGTAGTGGTGGCATTGGTGGTATATGTTGCAATTATGTAATACAAAGGATGGACTGTAAAAAAACTAAATAAATAAATAAAATTGAAAACATCATGATATAATACAATCCCACCGAGCAGTTGTGTAGTAATTACTCTGTTTGTGAAACTCACAGCGTCAATTTTCTGTTGAGATTCTGTTGAGATCTTTGAGGTCATATTGTTACCATGGTGGATTTCCTTATCCCGCAATGAGTTTGTTTTTATTTTGTAAACCTTCTTAATATTTTGGTGGCATAATATTGATTATCTGACACTATATTGTTCCTCTTCCTGGGTTGACAGTCTAATCAGTGGTGCAGTAGTTAGCTGAAAACAACTGACTAAAAGAGAATTTTATTGTCTGCAAGCTCCATTTTCAACCCTTAACATGAAAGAGGCCAAAATCAACGCACAGTGCATATCTTTACCAAACTTGATGGCAATCTAGCCGAGTGTTGGTGAGATAATTAGGTCTAGACCAAGGTTGTGGACTGACTGACATGCCATCATTACCAAACATTGATATTCCTGTATCCATCAACAGGTATATTTCCTGTCATGGTAGACTCTTACATCTTGAACACTGGACAGGTGCATTAGCTAAATCACTAAGACCTAAAATATCTTTGCATGCAGCTTTCATTTGTTTAATGTTTGATGTTTTGCCATATTGTGCAGGTGGGATCAAAAAGATAAATTGCCTCCACTGTAATTATAGGTTTTGTTTTATTGTAAATGTAGAGGTGCCATGGAGTAAAAGTAATACAGCATACCTACTAACAGTGCATCCCTCTCAGAGTGAACAGGACTGGGCCAATTCTTCTCTGGAAGACCCTCCATCTCCTGACTGCAGGAAACAAGTGACGATGCTGTCACATCCTGAAGAAACACACACAAACAAACCCTTTTGTGTCAAACTGCAGAGGTCACCAAACACTGCTGAAAGACAACCCAAGAACTGGCATTAAACACTGGTGCAACTGAAAAAATCTCAACAGGACTGTGGGTAAGACGCGTGAGAGGTGTTTGCGTCATAAGCAGACTAAAATACAGAGAGGAAACAAAATAATCTACATCAAAAGATGGACAAGACAATGAGCAAAAGATGAGGGAGAACTGAGCCAGCAGCTGGAGGTCTAAAAAAAGGAGCACGATGAAACAAGGGAGAAAGTGCTAACGATGCTTATGATCAAGCTGTTGTGTACTGTGGGCCTGTGACAGCCCAATACACAGAAGTGAGGATGGAAGAGGACGTTCAGATGTGTGCGTACTGTATGTGCGGCAGAAAAAAAGACATTGGTTATGTGTGTATGTGTGTTGTATGAGTGAAGGTTCCAAAACAAAGGTGACCTGACCTAGGCGAGTGAGGACGCAGTTGCCTCGTCTTCAACTTCTTTTCTAATGTAAGAGCGTGTGCAAGTACGTATTTGAGAGTTCACGTCCTCTGTATATGCATTTTCTAACCCAGTTGTGTCTGGGTGATTTATTCAGTGACAAGTACAGTCCCTGTGAAGATTGGCCCGTAATGATATGTCATGTCAGTGGAAGAGTTAAGGGAGGAGTGCAGTGAGGTGGAGAGAGGGAAAAAAAAAAGTAAAAATAAATAAAGGGGGGGGGGGCATTTAGCAGAGAATAGTGAGGGCTCAGGTTTTTCCCGACTTACACTGACTTGATTGGTTCTGTGTTCACTCCCTCTGTCGTCTCGTTTTAACGTCTCCGACTAAAGTCAATTAGAAAAATGAGAGGAAACGTCAATGAGAAACGAGTCACCCACTAATGCAATCAGACGTAGCGAAACTCACTTTCCATCCCTCTGTGACTCCTTCATACACACAAACTGACACATACAGAAAAAAAAAAAAATGAACTGCATCAGCAGCAGTATGAACAAGGACTAGTTGTTAGAGGGACTCTTCTATTAGAGCTTAGGAGACATAGTCACATACAGAAAAGTCAGATGGTTCATGTGACCACGTTTGGCCACACATCCCAGAATAGCGACCAAAATAATTAGCACTTTGCTCTGCGGCGCTGCGTGAAAAGTTTATTTAATCAAAGTTACATCCCAAACACAAAACACATTCAAAGAATACCAGTTTGAATGCATTCGAACGGAAGCATGCAGGTTTAGATGACACACCGCCATACTGTGTAAAACGAATCAAGTTGCTCTTCTGTCGTGGTTGAAGGCGCCGACAGGTGTATGATGACATGTCGAGAGAGGATTTAGGAGCGTATGGGACCGATATGGTAACTACATCATTAAACAGATAAACAGGATCGAGAAACAATGCGGCGCTGACAGCGACAATCCTGCGTGAATGCACACAATGTTTGCACGGTCTTATATGTAATCTACCATCCATTGTAAACACTGTCACATAGGAGCTGAGGCCCTGTAACATCTGGTCGTTTCAGTCATAGTGCATATATGTTAGTGCTTTTATGTACCTACCGTATGACAAGAAGAAAACCTGCCTGGGTTGAAGGTTTCTTTGCGCTTGCTGTATAAAATTGTTCCCCTCGTGATGATGAAATCGTATCATGCAGCAGAGGTTTCAGTAAGTTAATTTACACATTTAAGCATTCACAAATTTAAGCTGCATCTATAACTCATATTCTAGTGGCTGTAGCTTTTCAGCTGCGTTCATGAATCTCCATTTGTGTGTTTTATTATTGACTATTTCTTGATTGACTTGATTTTAATAATATTCTTAAGCTTGCTTTCGTTATTCTGTTGTCGTATCCTCATGCTTCTGCTGCTCCGGCAAAGTTTGAAACAGGAGCTCATCTGTATAATAGTTGAGTATTCTACTGCATTAAATGATGAGACAAGTCAAGTCACTGTGATCTGAACTAATCTAGATCCAATGCTATGTAGTGACAGCAGGGGAAGTGATAAGTGCATCAGCAAAGGTAAAGTGACATTGTAAGAGCTACAGAGAAGATATTTGATTTGGATCCCTTATAATTTGAATATTTTTGACAGAAGTGTGACCAAAATATGCACTAAGCTGGTCATTTTGAGTTAAAAAAATAAAGTCCTATAAGGCAGTGGTCTGCTCAGTGGTTACATAATGAGATAAACAGTCTGCAAAAGGGCAAAATTCAGGCACAAATTCAGGTATATGGATAACAACAGTAGGTCAAAACCTAGTATATGACTAGACACCCCTTTATCTATTTTCTTCTCTCTTACTCTCAAATATACAGACTACAGAGATGTGTGCATGTGGAGGGAAAGCGTCAAATTGCAATACAAGCAACTCTCTTCTACAGAGAGTAGAAGTAGATTTGTTGCTATGTGCTTTTGTCAAAACAAATTTGCTAAAAGGATGTGAAAAGTTGGTAAAGCCTGCAACAAAGACTCTCGGTTGGCAACACTGACCATAAACGCCTGCCTGATGATGTATTAGAAACCATTCTGGCCTATTCATTTTGAAAGAGCAACAGCCAATGGGGAAATTTCTATACTCGGCCGGCCAAGCAAAGATGCAACTTCATCAGTCAGTTAGTCAGTGATTCAGTAACATTAGTGTTTATAGGGCTGGCTCAACTGTTGCGGTCCAACCAAAAACTATTACCCATGTCTGAGTCTTTATACATTCTTTCAGGTCTGTGTCCTAATTTGGTGATTGGGACAAGGAGTGGGTGGGTTTCCATAAAAAAAACAGAGTGGAAAGCAGAAAATAAAAAATAAGGAAATAAAAATAAAGAAGAAAATCTTGAAACACTGCAAAAAAAGTTTTTTTATGCTCGGCAGAGAAGTAACAGTTGGCGTATGGATGAAACCAAAGGCACAACAATGCAATCAAAACAGATCTGGTGATTAAATCACGATGTACATGAAGCGTGTGACCTAAATTTCCACTGAAGCTTTTGATCCATTGAAGAAATATAAAATAGTGGCAGATCAAAAGATCAGATCTGCGAAGACTGTAATCTTCCTCAAATTAATACATGAAAGAATTATAAGCGTCATATTTAGATCATATTTTCTACAGAGTTTCTCACTGTTTGAGGCTAGACCCGCTCTTTTAACTAAGCCATCTCAACTTATTGTGCCCTGTTTTTCTGCAATGGCTTAGCACCCCACAGGAAATTAAGTGCCACCGGCTGTTTATCTCAACAAACCAACTCCTAACATTCACATAACAGTAGTGGATGCAGATATGTATTCAGTCTCATTTCTTTTGAATATTCATTAAAAATGTGTTTAAATTTGCAGTACATTTGGATGGAAACCTACCCAATGTCATTCAGAGATAACTTCTCTAAGATTTCAAAGAGCTTCTCCTCTACATACGTATACCTGAAGCTTGTTCTTATGTACAAACGATGTACAAACAATGATAGGGCAACAATGTTAGTTTGTTAGACAGATCTACAATTAGGTTCATAAATTATTGGACAATGAGACAAATTTTGCATCATTTCCTCTGTACACAACCACAATGGATCTGAAATGAGCGAATCAAGACGTGATTGAGGTGTAGACTTTCCGCTTTAATTCATTGGTCTCACAATAATTTTACATTAACTGTTTAGGAATTAAGGCAATTTTTATACATAGTCCTTCATTTTCAGGGGCTATCTCTAATACTGGGATGAAAATCTTTTGCAGTCAATGACTGCCTGAGGTCTGGAACTAGAGCTTCCTCCTTTGAGATGCTTTGCAGGGCCTTTACTGCAGTCGCCTTCAGTTGCTGCTTGTTTGTGGATCCTTCTGCCCTAAGTTTTGTCTTCAATAAGAGAATATCATGCTCAGTTGGGTTGAGGTCAGCTAACAGACTTGTCCATTGTAGAATATTACATTTCTTTGCCTTGAGAAGTGGGTGGGTTACTGTCACAGTATGTTGTGGGTCATTATCCATCTGTCCTGTGAAGCACCATCAGTTTTGCAGCGTATGGCTGAATCTGAGCAGATGGTATAGCCCAATACACTTCAGAATTCATCTTGCTACTACTAGCAGCAGTCACATCATCAATAAACAGCAGTGACCCAGTTCCATTGGCAGCCATAAATGCCCATTCCATAACACACACATATCCACTGTCTCCGACAGAGGATGTGGTGGCTTTGAATCTTGAGCAGTTTCTTTCCTTCTGCATTCTCTTCTCTTCCCATCATTCTGGTACAAGTTAATCCTGGTTTCATCTGTCCAAAGAATTTTGTTCCAGAATTGTGCAGGCATTTTTTGGTGTTTTCTGGCAAAGTCTAATCTGGTCTTTCTGTTCTTGAGTGTGACAAGTGGTTTGCACCTTATGGGAAACCCTAGGTATTTACATTAATGAAGGTGACTCTTTATTGTAGACTTGACAATGATATGCCTACTTCCTGGTGAGTGTTCTTGACCTGGCTGGATTTTGTGAAGGGTTTTTTTTCTTCACCGGGGAAAGAATTCTGTGAAAATCCACTTTAGTTGTCTTCCGTGTTCTTTCGGGCATTTTGGTGTTGCTGATCTCCCCAGTGCAATCATTCTTCTTTATGCATGTACCAGATTGTTGATTTAGTCACTCCTAAAGTTGCTACCATCTGTCTGATAGGTTTATTTTGTTTTTTTTTTCAGCCTAATGATGGCTTCCTTCATTTGCACACCTCTTTGGAATGCTTATTAAAAGTTCCCATGAACAGCTACCAAATGCAAAATCAACACTTGGAATCCGCTCCAGACCTTCATCTGCTTCATTTGTCAAGAAAACCACACCTGGCTCTGAAACTGATAAACTGTCTAATTATTTCTCATCCCTTGTAAATGAGGGACTCCATATAAAATGGCTGTAATTCCTAAAACTTTGATGTAAAATTATTTTGAAACCCCTTAAATTAAAGCTGAAAGTCTGAACTTCAATCACATCTTGATTTATTCATTTCAAATCCGTGGTGGTTGTGTACAGAGGAAAAATTGTAAAAGTTGTGTAACTGTCGAAATATTTATGAATCTGACTGTATGTGGCAAAACTGTGATAAACAGTAATACTAGCCTGACTAATTAATCATTCAGACTTTAATTACTACTACTTGAATACGCTGTACTAATATACTATTTCGCTGAGTTTGAGCATTGACAGGAGACCCTTGATAGCTGGAGCCATGCTAATAGTGGACACTTCTGCAAAGTCCTCACACTTGTTAGGGCGACATTTTCAGGAACTGAGACAGACCAAGAGGATGCAAACACATAAGAGTGTTGTTGCAGGCTGAGTTGGTGCCATATGGTGAAAAGGTGGGGGTGTGTAATGTACATTTGTAACGGTGTTTCTTCTAAGGGCTCAGGTTTCCTGTGGAAATGCTTCCTGGCAACAGAGGGGTGGGGGGTATGTGATGAAGCCGTAGCTCAACAAGCTCAAGATGAAACACAATATATTCCTTTTTCTCTCCTTTGACCATCACTGTTCGTGTTACTACTTGTGAATCTCATGCTGACAAAGGGCTCATGGAGAGCGGAGATGCTACTGTTCCCACCATCTGACTCGCTTTATTTTCTTGACAATTCATTTCTCCTTTACACACCTCGCTCTCAAGATTTTTCGGCCTCCTTCTGTTTTTGTCTTCTACACACAAGATTGGGAATAAAAAAAACAAATAAAATCAGTGTGTGAAGATGTCACTGCATTATTTAAACATTAAAAATTATTTATAGCTTGAATAAAGTTATGACCGTAACTCTGTTGAAGATACATGCAAGTTTTATAACCTGTCATGACTTGTTTTTATTACAGCCTCTGGCAGGGCTCACAAGGGTCAGTCACGAACCATTAAAAATAAATATGAACTTTTTGGAGGATAATATAGAAAAAGACACTGTATACAAAATAATGAAGCATAGCAACACTCTTGTTAGCAATAATATGATAGCATGTTGAGTCTAGAGGGAGGATAGTAGTGTAAGAAGCTCATAGTTGGACGACTGTTTAATGGGACAGTCCACGAATAGTCAGACTTAAGGCCCTGTCTTTTCTTTCACATCACCTGGGGACAAAATCCTCAGAGATCCAGATGATAAAACATCTCTGCTACTGTACAGCTCTGCTTGTACAGAGAGATAATCCTCCTCTGAACAGCAAGAGATGAAGATGGAAGTAGGGAAGAGAAATCCTCTCCGGGACAAACCGTGGAACAACTCCAGAAGTTAAACCCAGACCTTATCGCCTCTGCTGAGAGTACTGATCAGAGAGAAAAAAAAGCATCTTGTCCTGGATAACTGCAGTCTATAAGCCACTGGTAGTAAAATCTACACAATAAATGAACTACCATCTCATGTAATAGAAATATTGGTAATGCTTCATTTTACCGCTCAGTAATTTCTTAACAGTTTTCAAGGAAGTTTTTGGGAGAGCATGTAACTTGGTACTAACTATTGGGAATTTCTTTTTCTTCAAGGCAAAGACCCATTTAAACCCATTATTCGTTTAATACTCTAAAGGTTACTGTCCTTATACAATATAAGTATATTGCATTGTATATGTGCCCATAAAATCAGGTCAGCTGACCTGTTAAACTAGGTTACACTATCAGTTAAGTGGGACTAACTAATTGTTAAGTGAGCCAGCTAAGCAGTAGCTGTGTGTACAGTATAGATAGAGTTGGGGTTAGGTCAGGAATTGATAGCAGCGGAAAAAATGGCAGCCAAGATGAGTCGAATGGAACTTGAATAAAAGAGCTCCATGTACCACTAATACTTCCCAGATAAGAAACTAATCATCTTGGGGTGACACCAGTCTCTAACAAAGCAACAGTTGCGTCTACAGGGGAAACTTGCTTTGTAGTGTAATTCCTGCTGAAGCTGCAGGCATCTTTCTCACCGGCATAGGGCTATTTTGGAAAGTTTAGTAGCACTTCTGGAATGAAACAGGAAGAAACCGTCCAGGGAAGCCTTGCAAGGGAAAAGATGCTGCAAGTCCAATCAGTGGGGTTTTAACTGCAAATGTAATCTTAATATAGAAGGGGGGCAAGCAGCAGATGTTTTGCTCCTTTATAGGGTATTTTAGCACCTTATTGTGCAGAGAGTGCATAGATCTATCTTACACAAAAGTACAACGGCTAATACACACAGTTGAAATATCTGCAGCTTAGGGACTGTCCATTGGCTCCCAGCAGATGGACAGGCAGCTTGAGCTGCTGCGCGGATCAAAAAGATGACCTGAGAGCAGAAAGCAAGCCCCCAAACTCATCAAGCATCACTTGACAGTAGCATTTTTGTATTACCATTATCCAATTACATACCTGATTGAACATGAAGCTGATTCTCATGTCAGCCCTGAGCCAAAATAGGCCAGCAAGAAATGAAAATATATGAGGTAATGGAAGACACTTGCATGAGAGTAAGGTCTTTGTTGTATTTCAGTAGGTGACATACAATGTGGTGACATCCCTGTAGTATCATTAAAAGTGGTCCTGCATCTCATGGGACAGAAAAACATGCAATTTCAATATTTAGTTGATGCAAGAGTCAGGACATTAAACACAGGAGGTCGCACAAATTTCCAAAACTGGTCCAGAAATAATTAGCTAACCTTCTGGTCTGTGTTTTCGGAAAACCTCCTACTGCTGAGTCCCGACAGCCAGGATGAAAATAGTTTCTCCCGTTTCTTATTTTATGATCTGACACCAACATAAAGCACAACATAACAAGAAATAAATGGAAGAGATGGCAGTGATGGCAACGAGAGCATCTTGGGTAATATACTATAAAATAATAATAATAATAGACTATAAAATAATCTTATTTGGGTGTAAAAGTTCACTCAAGGATTTTATATGCCTTAAAACCTTCTATTGCTAATACATGGGGAACAGTTTCAGGCTTTATCTTGATTTCAGTCTGAAATTATGCAAAATATAATCATTTGAAATGTCTCTTAAGAAACATTATGACTTCTCAGTTTAAGCATAATTTCCTCTTAACATTTCCCTCACTTAAAGTTATATTCCTTGAGATATTAGTGATATCAAACATTTAATGGAATTTTCTCCACAATATCCACTCAGTGCATTTACACTCTGTAATTACCTCTCGATATAATTTTTATTATTGGTGGCAGGGTCCAGCATCCCCATCCAAGATTTATATTACCTTCTCAATGCATGCATGTAATCGAGCATCACAGTTTGTAATCTGAGCTCCTTTGGTCTTTTTAAATGCAATCAAGTAAATAGGTTTCTCGGCGATACCAGGTTTCAGAGTTAATTGGTTTATGCAATTACATTGACTATAGTAACCTGCTAACTGTAAACCCATGTATTCAAGCAGTAGGTCAGTACTGAGGCTTCTCCCCTAACCCGACCTAATTTTTTGAGGCATTTTAAGGTTAGGCAGAACATTTAGTTGGTTATTTGAGATAGTTTTCGCTGGATTTTGGTTTTATTCGGGCCTTGGATTGAATTTTTATAAATATGGGGATCCATCTCTTCATTTAGCTGGCTTGCTCCAGCTCACTGGAACATAATGACTGATATTAGCCTCACAGTTTGCTGCCTTTTCTCCCTCAGTTGTATTGGAGCTGTATTAAATTTACTGCTAATGCAGACAATTTCCCATTGCTGTTCACATTAAAAGTGGCAAAAGGTACGATCTCTTTCTCTGTTCCTGTGTTCTCTGTCTTGAAGCAATAAATCATATGTTAAATAATATGGCCTGGTCTTTCAGGGAATTTCAATTATCTGTCTTTTTCAATTTTCTGTCAGTAAAGTCATGGTTAATACCAGAGATCTTGATTACTTGTTCATTATAAGAGCCTTTAGGGCAAAGTTCCATCTTTCAATTACTGTGCTGGGTTGATTGGGACAAATCATCAGATGCCACTTTAAATGTATCAAAATCTTGTTAAATCATTTTCCCAGTATGCAATATTCATCATGCACTGAAACTCATTATGAGGTAATTTCTTTCAAGGTAGACCAAAAATGAGGCACCTTTTTTTTCAGTGTTCAGTGTTTCCATTTGAAAGCACCATAAAATCACGAAAAGTTTTTCCTTGACTTAGTGCCTGTGTGTGTGCGTTTGTGAGCACGTGTGTGTGTTTATCTGTTTTCCTCTGACCTGCTGGGTGTTTTTGCTCTGCAGGTTTTGCAGTCCTGCCTTGAGGTTATGGATTTGGTTCTTCAGCTGCTGTTTGTCCTCCACACTCTTCTCCAACTCTGCCTCTCGCTCCTTCAGATCCTCCCTCATTCTCAGAAGTTGCTAAACATAAAGAAAAAGAGAAGTTAGCCACTGAAGATCAAGCCGGCCATGTTTCTCCAGTTTCTAAGTAATAAGTTCATCTGATGCAGGGTTGCAACAGTGAGGCCCCAGTCTTGAATCTGGTGAATCAAAAGATAAAATTCTTGCCGGGGAAGATCTAAAATAAGGGCTCCCTCATCAGCTTCTTCTTTTAATATGATGCTGAACAATTCATCAGTTAGACTGGTGCTGTGCAGTGTTGTTCAGGTGAGTTGAGCACTGGTCTGGAGACAGGAAGCCAGAGGCGATGCACTGTCAGAACATAATGAGCTCCTCTGCATTTCTGGGACCTTGTCCTCACTCAGTATTACTTATATGTTTTCTGTTTATTCTAGTTAGATAATGAATTATCTAATTAAACCTTAATATTTTTACATTGTAGAGGAGGATGCAGAGGCTGTGTTTAGATAGCGTAGGATGCAAACAGCACAGATCTAGTAATTGTATCTGGCAACATGATGGAAGTCTAGTGAGAGACTGGCTCTGGCAAGATTACTGGAATTTAAAAAGAGGAGGCAAAGCAAGGCAGGTTTAATAATACACAGGGGACAACTTGCACACTGAGGCAGTGTTTAACATACATTATTGTAAAAGAGGAAAACATGCAAAGAAATATTGTTGTGCTGTTAGTGACCAATCACTAATGTCTTATCAGTAAATGAGTACATCTTTCATACAAAGATGTTAACAATAATTATAATAATTGCAACCAAAGGCAGAATTGATCAAATTGTTTTATATCTCACATTAACATTTTCTGTGCCCATATAAAACACAAACTGAATTTTAAAAGTGTGTGTGTGTGTGGGGGGGGGGGGTGTCAGAGCAAGTGAATCACAAAGAAGCTTGAAGTCTGAGAAGCTTGAGCATTAATTTAGTGTCTTACTCAATGTGTTGAGTCAGGACACTAATTCAGTGCTCCTACTTAACACATTAAGCTCAAAAGTGGAGCATTCATTTAGCATCTTGACTCAAAACATTGAAACCATAACAATGAGCCGCACTGGTGCACAGTTTGTACTCATTTAGACGCTGTGCTGTTTAGAGTATTGGCAAACACTAGAGGCAAAACTCAACATATGCCCCCTGCTCCTCAGATATTGAGCCTTGTCACAGAGATAAACAGAAGATTGTTGTTGCACTTTGCTGCTCTCTGATGTAAACATGCATCCAGGAATGTGAAGCACTGGAAGAAACACAGATGTGGTCATGCAACCCTTCCTAGGTAAATATAACCTTAAAAATATTACCCTTTGGGCTTTCATTATGTTTTAGTTGGAAGAAAAGCTGAAATGCTTTTCTGCACATGAAAACTTTTTCTTCCCAACAGTACGGTTTTCATGTATGCACTCCCCAGCATGTGATTAACAACAGGGACACATACATTTCATCGTGTGGGAAAAAGGCTCTGGCAATTAGAGGTTAACTTTATAGGGCATAAGTAGAGAGGAATTGGGGAACATGCTGAAATAAAGATAATATAAATGTCTTTTAGGTTTCAAGGTGAATATCAATTCTCTCCTACGGGTGATTCAGCTGGAGTCATGGGGGTACAGCGAAGATAGATTTATCTGCATTTCAAAGGCCACAGAACAAAAGAATTTTGGACTGAGGACAAAAAGTAAAATGTTCACACTGTCAGCTAATGTTTCCAGGAGACACATTCCATTAAGGTAATTACAATGCACTTTGTCAAATGAGGAGTAAGTGGGGAAAGCTCCTCTGCCATGACAATACAATTATATTTTCTATGACATCTCTTTGCTTAAGTAAGAGTAACTGCAAACGGGGGCTATTTGACAACACAGCTGGTGATCAGCAGGTGAAAAGTGCTCTACTGCCTGAGGAAGTGTTTTTTTTTTTCAAGTAAGTTACTAAATCTTCCTGAGGGTGATATTTTATTAAATATGGCCCGAGGTTGCGGTTCTCTGTGCTGGTCCCCAGGACACAAAGCCTTTCTGCTTTTTTTCCCCTTCCTTTTTTTTTTTTAAATACAAGCCATTTAGACACAAGTGTATCATATCTGTCTAAATGTCAAAATCTATTGATCATTCCAACAACAACAAACTGATTAAGGTCTTGGCCCCTCCACAAACACATACCTGCAGCTGCCAAACATCGCTATAGAATAGAAAGGTCTGTAACAAGAATAATAAGTGTTACTGTAAGTAAAGGCTGCAGAATTCTATTAAAAGTGTAATACACAATTTCCTCAAATTCAGCTGAAGAGAAAAAAAAACATGACAATGTTATAGACTGAACAGGTGGCCTGTGAATGTAAATATATGATTCACGGAAGCAAACAGCAGAATGACAAATCTGCTGCCTGTGTAAAGCTTCTGCAACCAACGTGTCAAATGTCTGACCACAATGCATTATAAAGATGAATATATAAACATGATATACTATAGTAATTATGTAACATAACAGATCTCATCTAAAAATTATGAGTCTAAAGCATAAAATGGTGTGTGTGGTGTGGTGGTGTATATGTTAGTGTTGTTGAAGTTAATGTATAATTGTGGGGACCCTAAGGCAGAAGTATCTTAATGTATAAAATGATAGCAGAAGAAAACAAAAACACTTGTGGAGGCAACTGCAACAATTTTTCATTACCAATTGACTTGACACTTCTTTTCTGTTAATCAATTAATTGTTTTGTTTAAAAAAAGATCCTGAGCCCAAAAGAGCAAGAAATATTTAGTCTAAAATTTAGTCTAAAATAACTAAAATTTAAAATCAAAAGATATCAGTGTATTTAACTACTTCATGACGAAGAAAAGTAACAGTTTATCACAATAACACAACTGTATCAGTTTACAAAACAGCAAATCCTAACAGTGGAGAACCACAAGAAAAAGTTTTGCATTTCTCCTTGAAAAATTAAGGAATTTACTTAATAACTTAGTTCATTAATCAACTAATGGACTCAGCTTTAATTCACCATTAACACCATCTTCTGAGGACAGTGGGTCAATGTGGCTTTAAACCATCCTTAAATCTTCAGCTGCGGGGAACATGCGGTCTTTAAAGAGCCACAACCTCTGGACCTACATGAGCAGCTTAAAGCCCCATACACGGTCTTGTGCCACCCACACTGCTGTTTTCGGTTAATCTACCTGATTAGAGTTTTTTCTCAGGACTGTGTGGACATGTAAAAAGTTTGCATGACTGACATGGCGGTGACTTTCCTTTTAGCTTTGCTGTATCTGTTAGGGCTGGAATATGACCGCCTTTATCATGTTATTTGGTGCATGAAGTTCGTTGACCTCTCACATTTCCTGATATATCTCACCCCGGACAGAGTATCTGAAAACACACTGTGGGGGTACGCAGGGCCTTTAAATACACCTGGAAGCCAGGTATACAGCATGAGCACTAATGATTCATCCTACTTGCCTGAGAATTTCCCAGAAAGAAAAAAAAAAACAGAACACACATAGTGAACAAATATGTAATAAGTTTCACTGGCTCTTACATGCCTATTATTATTATTATTTTTTTTTTTTTACAGACTATATAACTTCGGCTCTGAACTTTCCATGACCACAACAAAAACCCCTGACATCTCCGAGATCCAATTTGACAAAATTTGCCCACAGAGATAACATTTTGTTCCTTTCCCCATCTGGAAACTTTCAGGGTAATCTGCTTAAAACCTTATCTATAAAAAAAGAGTTCAGTAAAAACATTCTGTTTGCTTAACGTAAAATAAATCAGGTTGTTTGTACTTAAGCTTTAGTTTTATGATTCACTGATGAATGTGACAGCATTGGTAAACGCCCATTTCTCCAGAAATGCTCACCTCAGCTCGTAATTCTGCAGTGTCACTGCTGTGAAGATGATCTGTAATTTCTCAGATCAGTGAACTACAGACTGATCTTATCTTTCATTGAATCACAGATTACTGTCAACTGTGATAAGCCAAAGCTGCCACGATTTACACATAAATAACCCCCCCCCCACACACACACACACCCGCTCCTATGAGTCAATAATATCATGTACAGTAGCAGGCATGCTTTAATAAAAAATTAAGTCATGGTGACAGAAAACGCACTGAAAACAACAGATTTTTTTCATGCTCTGTCACAGTACCTCCTGTTAACTTCAATGAGGCTTTTTTTCTCTCTCCTGGTAAGTGAATAATGTTCAGGTAGATTCAGGCAGGATTATTCAATTTGTTTTCAATGTGTGACAACTTGTTCTGGAACCCCATGAAACTGTGATAGACAAGGATTGATCTCTTATTATGGGATAATTCCTAAAAAGGAAATACTTAATGGGAGAACAGAGAAACAATGTTGGCTACTTGTTTTAGGGGTAAAAACACTCAGATGCAACACTAAATGGTTTGTTAAGGTGGATCTTTTTTGCAGTGTAGAGGTTGTGACTATACTGATTTTACACTGACGTTTACTCTATCTGGTGTCATGTTTATCCCATCTTATATCAATTGAGTGGTCCAGACTTGAATTAAACGATACATTTGCTGAGATGATACAGAGTAATGCTATACATACTTCTGAAAATCCATTTTCATCTCCAGTCCAGTCCATTTTCAGAGTAGTGTACCGTCAGAATCGCAAGCCAAGACCTGTTACAGCTGATATTGCACAATCTGTGTCGTTTATAATAATAATAATAATACTACTACTACTACTACTACTAGTACTAATACTTCTACTAATAATACTACTACTAATAACAATAGCAATAGAATGTGTAAAGCACTTGCTTTGATAAGTAAACAAGTAAATGAAATCCAAAACAAAGAAATATCAAATAAGCTAAATTAATTCAAACAATTATCATCAGGTGAAAAAAAAAGCCATAAGATTAAAGTGAGTGCGAAGTTTGCTGCCTGAGATCATGTTTTGTCACCTTTGTTGTCTTTTCTTTACTTCTTTTAATGATTAGCCTAAATTTAATGTTTACAATTGTCAGTCTAACCCTAAGATGCATGGTTTCTGTGTCACACACTACCTTCTGCATGCCTTGCAGAGCCTGCTGCAGGAAGCTGAGCTGCTGTGAGTGTGTGTTGTCCTCCTCGCTCCTGATTGGTTGGTTCTTGCCCTGTTCCTGTTTGAGCAGCTCCACCTCGTTCCTGTAGGCGTCCAGCTGGCAGCGCAGCAGCTCGTTCTCCTCCTTCAAGGCTTGACACACAATGACACATCATTGCATTGCCTGGAAAAGAAGCTCCCTCTGTGTATCTCCTGTTCAGAAGACGTAGTTGCAAAACCCCCCCAAAAACCCCCCAAAAACAAAACAAACAAAACAAACAAAAAAACAACGCTCAGCCGTTTTAAAGAAAATCACTTTGGGGTTTGGGGAAACTGAATCTAGAAAACACAAGTTCTAGATATATATAATATTTTATAAAAAATGCTTATAATCTGTCATATTTGAGATTCAATTTCACAAATAGGTGAAATTCAGCAATGCTCCACTGGTTAATACCAGACTATACAAATACATGTCCACAGACTTTACATGGTAACTCAGTTTGGCATCCTCTGTTCCTTTTTCCTTATTTAACCTCAAACATAGGCTTTAAAAAATTCAACAAAATATATCCCACCGCTGCTGAAAAATTAATTTTGTTTTATCTCAATATCAGAAAGACTATGGAGAGACACCCAAGAGACTTTCAGACAAAGACCCAGTCTCCTTGTTTTACATTTCTGAACCAAATGCAGAGTATGAAGCCCTTTAAGAAATTATGTTTCCATGCAGGCACTGAAATGCAATCCCTCTTGAAAAATGTCTTTATCTCCAAATAGGCTTTTGACTCAATAGGATTCTTTTTTTCCCTCTTATTTTTGTCCTTTTAACTTTCCTGAAGAAATTGAATTCCCTCTGACCTCAGTGCGAATGAAAGCAGAACAAAGCCAATTTATTGATTTTGATCTGAAATAATATGTTAATAAATACCCCAAATCTGATTTTTCCGCACAATCACAAATAGAGGCTTGAAAGTCTAATGTGGTGGCAACTCTGAAGATCTATCCTACAACTGGCAAAGCTTTGGCCAATAAAATAGAAATTGGATCAGATTTTAGAAGAATTTACCAATAGGTATTTTCAGTCAACACATTACAACCCATCTGGCTACTACCTATTATTTATCATGCCTGCCTCAGTTAATCTTTTAATGTCAAGATGCATGTTGGACTAGCAACCTCACCCAATTACCTGAGAGGAAATGAAATCAATTATTGTGTCTGAATCACACTGTTTAAACTCTCTTTATGAAGCCTCGGAACCATTAGGAGTAAACAGACCATCATGCATCCGTGTTCTCGTGAACAGGCTTTGATATTTTAAAGATTTTGTCAAGCACTACAGCTGAAATCAAAATGATTACATCGGCCAAAGTCTGAGCTCACCAGCTGCTGCTTGAATCAAATCAGTTATGTTGTGATCACAACTGTTACTTCCTCAGTTAATTTTAAAGGCTCTCGGCAACACCCTGCCCTCCACCTGTGGAGCCCTGTCTCCTGGAAATTACATTCCTATGCAACTAATTTGCAACAGCACATCCATTTTGAGGGATGCATTAATGCTGACTGGATTACATTTTCTAGGAACATACAGAGAAAACGTTATAAGGTAATGCATTTGGCTCATGTTGAAACTGAATATATCCATAAAATGTTCTAAGACAACAGACTTCATTCATTTTCTGATAAATTATCTGATCTTGCGGTACAACATCTGCTTGTAGTGAATACCAGATGTCTTATGGTTATATTTGGGCACTCGCAGCACTTCGTTGAAGTCAGGGAAAAATAGTTGTAACTGCCTGAACCTAACAACAGACAGGGATGCAAACCCTGGTCTCTTATATGTGAAACTCGCAAAGGGGGCTGACAAAATGCCGGACTTTGACACCAAATATCTAGCATATCGTTCGCTTGCCATCCATCCCACCCGCCCCCCCTTTGACTCTGGCGCAGTACATAGTGTATATGTAATACTTCTTTCGCTCAAAAGAAAAACAAACTTGCCTCCGGACATAATCGAGGCTGAGATTATGCTTTTCACCACAAAATAATGGGGAAAAAAATTGAATATTATAATCAACCTAATTTTGAGGAAACAGGGTTTCCCTCTTTCCCTTTTATACCATTGCCAGCAGCAGTAACATTCCTAACCTCCTTTTCCTGCTATCACTCCCACTGCCTTTACTCCTCAAACACATCTGAAGAATTGAAGGTTCTTCTTCCTGTGTCTCTTTGCTTTCATTTTCCATTTTCAACCCTTAAAACAACACTGCACTTTTGGGGTTTCTAGGATGTGAATCAAAATCAGTCAAGGGGCACAGTTTGTATTCATTAATGCATATTTCATGAACCCAAATTTGCTTTATTTTGAGGGCAATTTAGGCACGAAAAAAATGTAAAAAAGAAAATGAGAACGTTGTATTGTTTCAGCTCTCAGATGTATGTCGCTTTGGATAAAAGTGTTTGCCAAATGAATCGTAGAATTGTGCCAAATTATCGTAGAGGTTTATTCTATGTACTTCTATTCAGTTTTATTCTATGCAGCACTGCTATAAAGTGAACTATAAAAAATACTGCAAACAATATAGCCGATTCCCTCAGATGGGGTAGAGAGGGATGCAATAACGTCATTCACATTTTCTATTATTAATCAAATATTTTTTGATGTAAGCCTGCAGTAACATTGACTATCACTCAAATCGGAGAGACACACAATAAAAAGATGTCTCATATTTCATCCAGGATGGTGCCAGGTAACAATCAAACCGAAGACTGTTTGGAAGATGACGATGAAATGATGATACAGATGGTAAAAAATAGCTTAAAATGTGTTCAATATCACCCCATAATTAAGACATGAATCATATTAAGTCACAGCAGTGTCTTTCAAACACATATTTGAAATATACTCTCATAATGTTACACATATGTTTCTGTGTGTTGAGTCTTATTAACTTGCTGCCCAGGGAAAGCCGACAATTCGGCCAGATTCTGTCCAATTTCTCCTGTATTTGCCCTGAATATCCCCAGGGAGGGGTATTTTCAACAGTAACAAACACCTGCACTTACTCGTATCCATACTCACACACACATACACACTAGGAGAAGATCATTTTATTCTCCCATTACTCTGGGTGCTGTGACAGAAAACCCTTGGCTATAACTTGAGATTCCTTTTTCTTTGTATTCTAGTGTCTGTGTATATTCTGCTTTGCATACCCTGCCAGATAATTTAACAAATATCCACAAAGTACACCCCATATTTTTATCAGTGCAAGCATCAGCAATGCCTGCGTTACTCTCCATTCAATTTTAGGGGGGGGTATCAAATTTATCACTACAGAGATTCACTGTAGTAATAACAAAGCCTCTCCCAATATGAAGCCTTGAGGGCAGTTTGTGTTGCTTGTTTTTAAAATCAGATTAAAGGTTCTTTTTGAAGGTAATGCAGGCGCAATTCTGATTGCGTGAGGTTTAGGATTCGATGGATTTTTTTTGTGCTCACCATGGACTCCTTTGTGACAGCTGTAACGCAATTTCACGTGCAACCAATTTGATTGACCACACTATGTCTGTAACTACTGTGCTCAATGATTTCCTGTGTTCACCTCCAGTGAGGAGAATCAAGCCTTTTAACTTTATCTCCAACCTCTTTTACCTTTTACATTATTTCTGACCACGGCAACACTTGATTTGAGAGTTATCTAACTGATTGGCAGCTGAGGCAGACTAAATAGTAGCCAAAGAAAGCAGTTACCAAAAAAAAAAAATCTCTGTTGAAAAGAGTTTAATAAAAGCTAAAGCACTTTCCAACTTAATTACAATACACTGACTGCATTTGTGTTTTGAATATATAGTTCTTTAACACATTAAAAACATCCTAATTAGCCTTGCTGAATTTTTGAGTAAGGTGTTGATGACCACTACTGTCACACAATGTAGCACACAGTCAAATAAATGATGTTACTACTGTCAATAAAAACTTGAAAAACAAAAGACAGTATTGCACAGACTTTTATCCCTGCTCAGTTTGCTAATTTTGAGGTGTTCAAATAATATAATTGGGCTGTAGCTGGATACATGACTACCGGTGCATTGTCGTCAACCAAATATTTTATCCCACTCAAAAGAATCAACACTGATTAATGTATTTTTGTTCCCACTTTGGTATGAAGACTATAGAATCACTTTATTTAAATGTCTTTTCCAGGTAATACAGACTATATACACCTCACCACAATAATCCTACACAGCACATGTACATTACAGTACAGTATCACAGTGTGAGTGTCAGCCCAAATATCTTTACCTGAGTCCTCAGAGCCTTTGCTGTTGGTGGCGGGGGAGCCTTCCATGTCATCATCAGACATCTCCATCTCCTCCTCTCCCCTGATGCCCATCAGCTGCTCGTTGTGCATGTTTCTAATCTCCTGAAAAATGCAAGAAAAGACACCGGTTAAAGATCTAGATATCAGAACAATTAGATTTTTTCCCCACAAACCAAATCTGGCAAAACAAAAACAAAATAAAACAACAAGAAACAAACAAACATGCACAAGCGCGCGTGCACGCACACACACACAGTCAGCCATCTGTCTGGTGTCTTTGAGATTTCAGCTCAAGGTTACCTGGGGCCTGGCATGCAGACATGTAATCTTTAAATACACACACATCTGGACTGGGTGGAGTGAATAACACCGTCTCATGCACACACACAAAAGTGGCAAGAGGGCTTCGTGTCACCCGCAAACTTGAGCTAACAAGGAGTAAAAAATATGGACACCTGCAGGGATTGTTTGGTTTTATCCTGAGCACTGAGAACAACAATTGCTGTTTGAGATGCAAAATTGTTTTTATAACTTTTCCCTGGAGAGATGCCACCAGTCAAGTGTGTGCACTGTTTGTATTTTGAGGTTATTGCTGTTAAAAATATTTGGTATATATTTCAAGCCCATATTTAGCATTTATATACAAACATCAATAATGATTTATTACACACTATAATGTAGTTGTATGCAGCTATGAGGATATTTATAGGTGTTCATTAATGTTCATTATTTGTCAATCATTAAAACCTCTCTTACGAAGATACATGTTTCATATTGTTTATTTCAATATCTTTTTAAATGTCAGCCCCCACTTATGGGTGCCTATAGGGGAAGTTATAGTTGTTGACTAGTACAACACTTATATATCTATACCTTTCATTATATGTTTATACATTACCTTTAAATGCTAAATTGGGGGACTTAAAGTAAAATGATATCAAGTATTGGTAATGTCTTGGTAAAGAAAATCTACACATGAAAGTTTACATTTTCAGTTATCCAGTTATTATTTTATTCATTACTTGTATATTTCATCTCTTGTGTTTTTAATTGGGTAAAAATGTATAATGTATAATCTAGAAAGGTATAGCACTTTCTAAATCAATTTCAGTTATTTTTTAATTCAATTATGGAGAATTGTTTTATGTTGATGCATTAGTGTATAGACATGTCCATCAACACAAATAATTCACTCAAGCTTATCAGTGGCACTGACTAATCTTCCAGACCTAGGTCCATGTATTTGTGTGATCCAAATTCCATGTTCTTTTTAATCTTTTAAGAGACGTATACAAAGCTGCAGCCACAGGCAAGTGTAATTGCCTGTGGCTAAGAAATTGTGAAATATGGTAAACTGACCTTCCTTGGCACTCTAAAGAGGATAAAATAGTTTTAAATAATGTGAAAATACTCTGACCTTCACTCTGGGCACGGTTAGTCTGTTACAGTTTGACCTGCAGAAAGATGATATTTTTCCCGTCAACCTCTTACCTCGCTATTATTGCCTGGTAAACACACGCACGCACGCACGCATGCACGCACATGAGCTTTATTATCACATTGGAAGGCACAAGGCCTTTCTTCTCTGTCTAATGCAGTGTGAAAGTATATAACAGATAAAAGACAGTGGGATTAAAACAGGCTATTGAGCTTGTTAAAGAACTAAAGATCAAAGAGCACCGTAATCCATCATGAATCCAACGTCTTGCTGTTAACTTTCGAGAACACCCTCAAATGCCAGCACAGAATGTTTCAAAGTAGTCGTTGTGAATAAAACATTTAAAAAACCAAACAAACTTATGTCTGTTTGTTACATACGTGATTTACAACTACTGAAAAATACATTCGAATTCAGTCATTTTCTAACCAAACAAAATAACAACACAACAACACAGAAAGAACCTCTAAAAAGTGTGTGGAACTTTTACAACATTGCAAATATTTACATTGTCAGAAAATCACTATTTTCTCTATATTGGCGGGACAACATTGTTTGTCTGTGCCATCTTTAAACAGCTGCATTACTGTTGGAGAAAACAAATCAACGGACCAAACCCTGACCCAGTTTTTTGAAGGACAGCTTTACTTGGAAACAGCAATGCTGTGAGATTAATACAAACGTCAGCATGCTAACATGCTGATGTGTTGCAGGTATAATGTTTCCATTCTCACCATCTTAGTTAAAGCATTAGCTTGCTATCATTATGCACTAAACACAAAGTACAGCTGAGGCTATAAGGGAATGCAATTGTCATGGCTTTGGTCAAGAACAAAAATAACAGACCCATTAAAATTCAGACATGATGATTACACAAGATGCAAAAGGGTTACCAGTTATTTTAATTCACCTACTGGAGATGATGAATGTGTTCATAAAGTTTCATGTCGATTGATCCAGTATTTGATTTTTCAGTCATGACAAAAAAGATGGACTTAAAAATAGACCGACATTATCTGTTGGGACGGTGGGTAGGAACAGTGATGTCAGCAAAGAATCTCAAACTTGGATTCCCAGGACGCCTCCAGCCATTACATTTTCCCTAATGTAACACTTATAACGCATTGTCTTGTTTGTGTTTTTTTTCATCTTTGGAAAGTGTCACTGAGGGTAATAAAAGAGCCTTACAAAAACTGTTGTTGTACAGTATTTAAATCAGTTTGTCTTTTTACAAAGACAGCGATGGAAACAACACCCAGCCTGACTGGGGTACTGAGAATCATTCATGAGCTTATTTACACTTATGTCTAACACAAAAGACTTTTGAACAGCAGTGGAAACAAACATTGGGATCTGAACATACACTCACCCTGTGAGCTACAACCTTTGATACAAAGGCTACGGCCATTACACTGGGGAGTAAACAGCAATGTGCGGAGGCATGGTGCTCTGCCTAACTGCAAATAAATATTCGTGGGTTAAAGTGTAAAGAGTGATTAATGTATCAAGACTCTAAAGTGGACAGCTCCCAGCAACAGCTCTGAATGCTTGCATAGATCTATTTCTGGGACGGTATTAGCATTTTCATAGTTCTGCAGGGGATGGAACAGAATGCACGCTATTCTCTTTTGATACTGTACATGAATATTCACAAAGAAAAGGGCCTCATTGACATTCAACAGAGAATATGTTTTAGCAACACGCTGTGACAAAGCTTGATTTGTAATGATATGTGTTTCCTGTGTGTTGCTATACCAAATTATACACAGGATTCACAGGATGGGAATGCATGAATAGGTGTATGTGCCTTTGTTTAAAATAGTGCTGATTTGATCATTGATTGCTGATCAGGCATTAGGAGACTTTCTGAAGATCAAAACTTCACCAATCAGATCTACAACTAATGCTGCACTCTCTATTATAAACAGCATTTACTCCATCAAACACAAATCCTCACCATAATTAATGAGGCGTTTTTTGATGTTAATGAAATTTAAAAAAGCAAAGTGTTGTCGGTTTCAAAAAAAAATTTAAATAAAAAATTATAATAATATGATGACTTGGACAACCTCAATAACCTGTCCATGCAGACAAAACATGCAAACATATATTTTAGTTCGTCTATCCATATATGGCCACAAGCAGTGATGCAAGCAGAAAAAGCACTGTATTAAACAAAATTACCTGCTCATTACCCCTCCAAAACCTTATTCAACAGCTCAAAAGGCCACATTCACACATTGCAATAACATACAGTTTTGCCTATCCATACAAGATCTTCAGATACAGATTACATGAATTTCCCAGTTACCATTAAGGATAAAGGTGTCAATAGAGTAAATGTCCCCCCTTGGGAGTGCTGCAGGGTTCAATGTTAGGTCCCTTGTAGTTTTTTCTTTGTACTATTGATCAAATCATTGCTAAACCGGTCTTTACTAAAACAGCATACAGCTGTGTACATTCCTTTACTTGCAGCTTTAAAAAATGAAGTAATTTTACAGTAAAACTAAAATACCAACCTCAACCTGCTTACGCCACATGTCCAGATTCTTGCGTTGAGCTTTGGAGAAATGGTCCCATGCCTTTTGTTTGGAAGCAGCTTGGAATACAGACACAATCTGTTCAACTAAGGAGAGGAAGAGATGCACACATGTATGGAAGAGCAAGAGAAAGACAGAGAAAGACAGAGAAAGAGGTAAGGGGAAGAGGAGAGAAACAATGAAATCAGCAGGTCTGTATCTTGATAGTATGTACAATATATATCAGACCTTTGTCAGATATCTATTCACAATATCACTCATTATAATGCATTTTTAAACTTAGCAGACACAAACCTAAACCACACATTGCAAACTCCATCAACAACACACTCCAAATATATTTTCCTCCTCTTGTTTGGATCAGTTTGGGTGTGTTCCTTTTAGTTTTATTATTATAACAAAGTTTTCACACCAAAAGCCTCCTTGACAGTTGCTGTCAGACATAAACTGTCTTTGTTTTTTTTCAAAATTTGATGGCATCATCTAGGAAAAAAGCAACAACAAGCATGTTTCTCTGCGGTTTTGTTCTAGGTTCCTTCCATAGGCTGTCTACTGACATAAAGATTTGCAAATCAGAGAATGTTTCAGATAAAACACCATACTCAGGGATTAGGGTGGTTTAAATGTATATTATCATCAATGAAAAAAATAATCTTTATCATATATATTTTTGAATATCATGTAATGTAACCAGATGGGGCCATTACATTTTCAGCAAATTCAGGATATTCTCTATGGTGTGATGAAAGACACACCATTGATTGGTAAACTTGGAAATAGAATGTAGTTCTTCCAGTGTGAGCTTAGAGAGTTTTGGCACTGGCAAATTGTAGGCTGAATCGAAAAAAGATGGAGAAAAAGAACAAAACAAAACACCTCAATAATGTTTATTTTCTTCTCCCAGAGAAGGGAGAAAAAAAATTTAATCAGAAAAGCAACATCCTCCATATGACACTGAATAAAATAGTTTATTAGAAATCTGATATCAATTTTTAGAGACATTTGAGTAATAGTAAATTTAGTAGTGTTCAAATAGTTTTCCAACCAAAAGTTAAATTATACTGCAATTGGGTGTTTTGTATGTGAAGGCTTAAACATCTCTTTCGATACCCACAGTTTACATCTGAGTGTGTGTGATGGATATTGTATATCATATACAAGAGAGCAACAAACAGCCCTAATAAACTGTTATTTGGTAAAATGCACTTTTGTCAGATGTGGTTCATTATAATTTGGCTTAAAGAAGAGAGACTGACGAACACGCAAGTGACAAATGCAACTTAGATGAGAAAGTCAAATCGTATCATATAACATGAGGATAGGGAGTTTAGACAGAAATATATATTTTTTATGATAAAACATTCAGACATATTTAAATATTTAAATGAATGGTGAAATTTAAATGATGGAAATGTGGAAGACCAAAGCAAATAAAAATAAATGCACACAGTCCAACACTCAGTTCCTTTCTTATTATATCAGTTACTTCAATTTTAATTCAATAGCTCTATCTTGCAAATGATACATATATCTGTTAAACTGGTTTTGAGCACAAAGGTCCTTCTTATGAAACCCTAATAAAGAGCAGCAGGAACCGTTATTTCCTTTTTTCTTTTAATTTATTTTAATATTCAGCTTTTTGCCAGCTGACTAATTTTGAGTCATTGTGTTCTCCATCTTTAATCTACCCTCCTGTTACAAATGCCAAGGCTTTCCAGGCCAGTAGGCATTATTTTACAATCATAAACACTTCAGCATTTTAAAAGATGCCAAGATAAACCCTTTTATGTTTTTTGCTGACTGGCTGCCTTCCTTCCTTCTCCAAAGTGACCATCAGGGTGACATGGAGGCTGAAGATAGTGAACTCAGCATTTCATCTGAGCAGATTCCCTCCATTACTCAAGACTATAACATTATTAAAACAACAAGCTGGCCGTAGAGAATGATCTATCTTTCACCATTACATACTGCATCCTCTCTACTATTGATATGTTCAGGGTCTAGACTGCATCAGCTCTCAGCTACATTATGGTGTATTGATATTGCCATTTCCCCCCAAACTGTCTGTTGTAATATTATGTTTGTATACCGAGGCTCTTATATTGGGCAGTACAGTTTAGCCTTGGAAGAACTGTGTCCATAGGGATGTGTGTGTATCATCACTGTCAGTCACCACATTTTGAAGAGGGGCGCGAAAGCCTGCCCCCTAGATGGGGTGGTGTAACATAACAGAAAATAAATCCAAAAAGAAATTTGTACCATTTAGTATGGAAACAAAATTAAAATAACAAAATGTCTGAAAAAATGAGGTACAAAGGATCTTCCTTATTCTACATTGCTGTTATGCTCAGTCGCTGATATCCCCTAAAAATACACTGAAAATAAACAGGTCCAGGATTGGCATTGGTAGAATTAATGGCAAAGCTATTGTATGTGCAGAATTAAATATATATATTTTTGTATTTTTTTAAAGCAGGAGGATGTCTGTAATTTAACTGCACAGGCTGAAAATTAATCCAAGGATGTTCTTAAGCTAAAAGAAATAATATAAACCAATGTGTAATGTTTAATCTAATTTACGTCAATAAATCTTATGATATTTTTTATGTCCAAGGACAGATCGATCGCTTGGTGAGTAGTAATCGAAATCTCACATTTTTCTCTTTGTACAGAGCCTGGTACTAATCCACAGCAAATGAATTAGTAAGTATGGTAAGAGATAACAAGAAGCATTTGTTCCGGAAAATTGTCCGTTTTAGAAATCAGAACTTACAAGACTATTTTGGAAAGACAGTCAGTTGTAAGAGGCCAGAAAACATTCTGTCGGCTAGAGGAGACATCAATTAAAATGATTTCATTTGAGGACTATAAATGGGCCAAAACACTGGCAGAAAAAAAAACCCAAAAATCCAGCTGCAAGAAATTGGACAAATTGCGGGATCTTTATGTATTTATACTAAACTGGGGTCCAGCCAAAAGGGGGGCATACAGGCCAAACCCAGTACGGAGCACTTTCTCCTCTAAAGCAAACAGATGGCAGGAAAACTCAGACAACAGAGGGAAGATGATGCTTTATTGGGACTTTTTCCTCCTCCTCTCTGGAAGCACTGAGAGGTGAAACTATCTCTCTGGTGAGAGTGAAGCCCCCAGGAGATCTCCTCGATGTTGTTGGTGGAAGGCAGTCATGCCTAGGAAGACATGTCAGAAACTAGCCGTGGTTAGGGTCAAGACACGGTAACACTCCTGGTCAGGTTTTTCACTTTCCCTGCTAAAACCATACACAACCGTAAAGTCTGGTATTCCCCGACCGATTAGCAGAGCCAGGTGTGAAATTGCCAGTCAGCAATTCATGAAACCGGGGGAACACCTCAGTGGCAGTGGTAGTGGTAGGTCTGGGAGAGCTGGATAGTGGTGGAAATATATCGAACTCTACTCCACTTGTTCATATTTGCTTGTTGTTATTTTGGGGAATGAAACGATTTGAATGATGGAAAATCCAATTCAGCACACCCGTCAGGACTGTTAATCTGGTGTATGTGTTTTGTCCATCACATAAAGCACTTTCCAAGGAGAGTGAGGAACATCTATGGAATGTGAATGCATACAGTAAATTACACATTGGTATATTACCCCATCATGTCCATCGGACACCGGGCTCAGTAGCAGATCAAATGTCTGCTGGAAGTGCTTCAGAAACAGGGCGTCTTCAAACACACTGTCCTACATCGGCCACGACTCCAAGACGGATTCAGGCAGGAACATGCTTGAAGCGGACTACATCTGAAGTCAGAAGTGTTTTTAGATGTTCTGGATGGCTATGTAGGAAGGCAACGTGAAAGTCAAGCTGTCAACTACAGATATACGGTACCAGCAGAGGACACTTTCAGCCAGCCTCTTCTCAAATGTATTCATAGCGCTGGACTCGGTTCTACTCACAGGAACTGTGAAAGTGGGAAATGGGCGTATGTGTCAGACTGTCCATGTTAGGAAGTTAGAGAAATAGCTGTATACATTTATTGAACAGTATATACTAGCAGATGGAAGACTGTAATGTTCTTTCTCCTGTTTCACAGATCACGGGGGAAAAAGTGACAAAAATAAAAGCCAGTTTCGCCATGCGCATAGAGAAAAAGTCAGTAGCAAACAGAATGCATGATTGTACATTAATTTTATAACGATTATCAATAAATAATAGCAATCAAAAAAAATAAACAAATAAAAAAAAAAATATATATATATACACATTCAAAAGTGAATTTCACGCTTCAGAAATGCAAACAACTGCTTCTTTGGTAAAATTACAGCAGGCGCATGATGATAACGGAGTTGATAAAAAGGGCTGTGCATGAGCCATTAGCAAGACCCACTGTTCACGTGTCCGCTGGACAATGGCGCACCGACTAGAATGAGAATCTCCAGGGGTTTTCAATAAAGGTAATTCTATTCAAGGTGACAGAAGTGTGAATTCCTATAATAATGTGTCCTTGGATGACAGTCTGGAGCTCTGACAAAAGCAGAGGCTGGTAAATATGGATGTGTCTTTTGCTCACAGGTGTGGCGTGTAAAACCGCCTCATGGGAGACCAATCTCAGTGTTGACATTTGCATGGGTGGAACTACGGTGAGCAGAAGACAAACTCATGAATAGAAATAAGTGTTTGTATGGATTATTGTGTTGGATGTGGACGGCCTTTAATGAGGGAGGAAGACAGAAAGACCGGAGTGAGTGAGGGTGGCTGACGGAGACAAATAGAGACATACAATGTGAGAGAGAGGGAAAGAAAGAGGAAGTCCTAGGAGGCTGTAACTCACTTCAATTTGGCCTTTTGAAACCTATACTGCATGAGTAGGTATCAATACAAGGAAGCTTATAAATATGCATTTGAACAGAGCAGAAAAGTGACAACCTGATCTCAGGTGACACAGCCTCACTGCTGTTGTTTTTTGCTATTCAATTAAACTATTCATAGTTTATTGTTCCTTTTTCCTGTCAAACATTTTTTTAAACACTGGAATGTATCAGGCGAGTAGCTGTAGTGCAGAAAGGCAAACAACCTGAATGAGTGCGAGACATAAAAAGTAAAGGAACTTCCCTTATATCCCCAAAGATTTGTTCATACTCGACACAGTAGTATGCTTCATTCAAATATTGAATAGTAATATGCCTCTGACTCAAATCCCTTTTCGAAGTAAGGCCTATATATCTAAGTCTCCTTTCTGGTAAACCAGGTAATTTCTTTTCAAAATATAGGAGTCTGGCAATTTGAATAAATACAATTTCTATACGATTCACTTCAAAAAAACATTTTAATAATTTATAGAGGTGCTGTTGTTGGTATAATGAAGATACAGAAGAACAGAATGTCCAGAGATGCCAATATCCAAGTTGTGAAAAAAAATGAACAGTGTGAATAATTTAATTGTCTTTACTACTGCACTTTTTATCTCTCTGCTTCGCCAGTTTTTGCTCATATGTCTGCCTTTGTCTGGTAATTTCACCATGTTGTAATGCAATTTCTGTCAAGGTAATTATTGTGCCTGAAAACCATGTCCGACTGCCTACTGATCAGGTGATAACTGCAAAAGCTGATGTAAGCCCGGAGTTACATACAGTATAATATATATACATTAGAATGAACAGCTAATCCGAGAATAAACTAAATGAATGCTGTTTAGTTACTTTATTACTTCCTTTTTACTACAACTGACAGTCATGACAATCTGTTCAACTGATTATAAAATAAACTGCAACAGCAGCTATTACAGTAAAAACAGTAAAGCAATAGATCAATGTTAGTCCTTTTCATTTAACCAAGAGTTTTTTGATCTGGTGCGACAGCAGTGAGCTCGAATCTCCTCTAATGCCATGTAAACATGAGTCTGACTAATAGACTGAGCTGCCATTTCATTAAATCAGCTTGACAGTGTGTTCTTGTTAGTTGGTTTCTTGCTGGACGGAGGAGGTATTTGGTTCTTTTGCCCAAACCGATCTGCGGTAAGTGATGTGTTAGAGCTGTCGGGGACATTTTTCGGATTCCTCAGACAGACCAGACGAAATATGCCATTCAAGAGCTGCTATTTCTGCAGGTAAACTTGCAGCAACTTCTACAGCTGCATCAAACTCATCTGCGATTGTTGATTTTTCTGTTGCTAGGTTTCATGTAAGCTAAAAAGATAGCTAGCTATGTAGGAGGATAATTCTTAATGTAATTCATCTCCTTCTTAATCCTGCCGAGTCAGAGAATAAGCTGTCAATGGTCACAACACCAGCCCGATTTTAGTTACTGAACAAATGAAATGTGGACGGTCGTGCAGAAGTCAAGAACCAGGCTATGGAGTCACTGTAAACAACAGGTTCCTGATTAATTAATCACTAAATTTTATTTCTATCTGTTAGGGTTGTTGCTCAAGCTTGCAGAACTACAAGTAGTACGGCAGCATTCTAGATGCGACTAAAGTCTCCAGTTACGTTAAATTTTGTCTCACAGTACCTTTTAAAAGGCAATGAACCTTATTATTTTTATGATTAATGTAAAGCCTAGTTTGCTTTCTATGTGGGTGTGAGAAAGAGAAAGGTAAAGGTAGAGGGGGGGGGCTTGTGTGTGTTTGTAAGTGTGTGTGTGTGTGTGTGTGTGTGTGGGTGTGTGTGTGAAATGTGTGGGTTAGTGCATATTTATGTCATGGTATTCCTCCCTGGATATTTGAGCATTTGATATGCCGTGTATAGAGCATTGACCTGTGATAAAACAGCAGACTGCAGAGTGTCAAGGGAATTACTGCAGCGTGGCGGGGTCGATTGCACCTGTTAACCAAGTATAGCACTAACCGAATGGTAAATTCTGTAGGGTGGAGCACCGTTCTCTGAGGGCTATGACATTCGATAAATTGTTTGTGTATGTATGTGTGACCAAACGAGACACACTCTGAGAGCCCGCATGCTCCTTAACCTGTGAATACTCTGGCAGTATCCTGTTTCCATGACTGATGGTGAGGGGCCTGAGCCAATTTTCCATGTTAAGAACCAATTTGCAGACTCAGGGTCCTGTGAGACTTTGGACCAGCTTCTGTCAGGTATCAAGCGAGGGGAAAAAAAAAGGGAGCAAAGTTCCTGAATCCAAACAATCATGGTGTTTTACATTACTGAAAAATCACAGAAGAAAAATACACTATAATGTACCTCACCTTTGAATATATTTCAAGATATATTTATTTCATGTTTCCTGACTCATAATTTTGCCAAGGCCAAAGCTTTCGTGACACTTGTTTGACACAAGTTCCGAGGCATAACAGCTGCGTTAGTTGAACTAAAAAGTCCTTTTATTTCGTTCCCAAATGACTCAACACACTAATATCAAATTTAAAATGCTTGTTGTGAAGTATATCACCAATGACTATAGTGATTTTTAGAAAAAAAATTGCTCTATTTTTCTAGTGTCATGGCGCAACAGTTAGGCATTAATTGTATCTCCTGTTGTACAACGTAACGTAGCCAAAATCAGATTCCTTTTGTGTTTTCAGCTTTTTTTATGCATCAACCCTGTGATTATAACCTTTACTCATGGCTCACTCAGACAGGTCTCCTTGCTGATAAATGATCCAAAAAGGTTGTGCCAATTATTTCCTCCTTCACTGGTTACCTGGGATGTTTGGAGTCATTTTACTAAAAAAAACATGTGTGTTCTTAGATGGACTTTAAAATAACTTCTTCCATGTTATAGTGTGTTTATATCTCTCTTTTATAGGTTTTCCTGTACATACAATATCCATATTTTTCTTAAAATAAGCAAATTAAGCAAATAACCAAAGCCTTTAGTAACCTTGTTTGGAAAGGTGTTTCATCTAGAGAGGAAAATAAACATGGTGTTTTTTGCAAAGAAGCTTTTGCTGATTTGAATTGTTTATTGTTAGTAATATTGGTGTTGGGGGATTTGAATTGTTTATTGTTAGTAATATTGGTGTAGGGGGAGAACCTCTTTAAATGAAAAACTTACATATGATACATGCACTGCAAAGGTATATTATCTTGTGTTGTAAGTGATTTGTACAATAAACTGACATTACACTGCTAACCCGGCTAGTGCCATTCTGAAACTACATAGACATGCGCTGTGTGACTGAGGAGACAGGACTTACATTGGGCCAGAATGGCAGCCATCGTGGTCTTGAACTTGTCCTTGGCCTCTTCCATCTCCTTCTCATGCTGACTCTTCTCGCTCATCAGCCGGCGGATGTGGCTGTTGGAGGACTGGATCATGGAGTAGAAGTTGTTGGCATTCCTGCGGTTGACCTCCCCTCGTTCCAGCCAGGTCAGGAGCACACGCACTGCTTCGGGAAACTTACTGTCATCTATGGAAAAATGGAGGAAAAGAAGTGGAGAGAACAAGAGTCAGGGTCAATACGACCATGGCAAAAAAAGTTCCCTCAGTATATTTTCTAAGAATTTTAAAGGAGAAAAGTGTCTACATAAGAAAGGTTCGAAAAAGTGCTGATTTTTAGAAACTTTCAATCATTTCTCCAAAAAAGGAGGAAATCAAACAGTAAAAAGAGAGGAAGGGAGACAGAAATGAGGCCAAAATCGATACCACAGAAGTAAAATAACAATAACACCTCAGCCTCTGCCAACTTCAGAGTTGGCAGAGGCTTTAGAGGCAGTAAGAAGGAAGGAGGAAAGAGTTGGGGTCACTAGGAACATGGAAAAGCTGCCTCTGCAAATTTATTCATTATTTGATGACCAGGGAAATGCAGGAAGAAACAACCCCAATGAGGAGAGCACTTCACATTGACACATAATTAAAGGGTTTCAAAAAAGAAGGCAAGAAGGAGAAAAAAAAGTTTAGACTTTCAACTAACACCAAGCTCTTAATTTATATATAACTTAAATTTAATCAATGGTTGTGCCTTATTTTATTGCCGCTACACGCTGGCTTAGCAACATCTATTCAGATCTTTTGCTGGGTTGTCTGCAGGTCATGAACATGAGCTTCTGGGAAGAGAGAATGAGGACATGAAGATGAGAGGAACATAACATCAAGAGGTTACCGTCATCGTGGGAGGAAAAGAACAGAATGAAATATATAAATATTCGAGGATAAAAAATGATCGGATCTATACGCTGAACATGAGAGAGCAGGACATGTAGCAGAACAGTTTCGGGTAAAATCAATGAGCTCTTGTCTTTCCTATAAATAACTTCGGTAAACAACCCTCGCCACATGTCTGCAGAGAAGGTGAGCACCGTGTTGTATAGCCGCCGTTTACAAAGCGCGCATTGTTTAGCTGTACTCCTGCTTTGTCTGATGAATAATCAGATGATGTCAAGGGACTTTATTGATTTCTATTGTTGTTATTCCGCTGTGGTCGTCCTGTCCTCTGCTGCCTCGCTGTGCTGCTTACGAGTCAGAGGAGCATTGGAGGGAGTACGCTCCCACACACAGATGTCAGGACACAACACACATACTGAGCGGTGCGCATGCATCATGTACACACGTAAACATTACTTAGCATCGTAACAGATTGAGCAGCTGTGGAGGTTCGTATTTATTTAAGCCGGGTCGTGCAGATGCTCTCAATTTCTCTCCGTCGATCCCAACCACACACACACACACACACACACACTCATTCACGCAAACACACAGTGGGGTCCATCAGATGGCTGGCGTGAATGATGATCTATCACAGCTACAGATATTGAATCAAGGTGTTATCTCATGAATCCCTGAGGTGTTCCTGTTTGTTTATAGACAGACTTGGGTCTCATAATACATGCCCCCCCGCAGCAGCGTTATTAATAGACAGTCTGGAGGAATATTAGTGGTATTCGATCACTGACAATGGCCAGAGGCCAGAAAGATTCAGATTCTCATTTAACGGATCTTTAGCTGAGACATTACCAGACCATAAATGCCCAAATTCAAATATATGAATGCATTACCTCAGTTTATCACAAATAAATACCAATAAACTTCTTTCCTCTTTTCTTCCCTGTGTTTTTTCTTTCTATCCATAAGTTACAGCTATTATGAGAAGTAACCGATTGCATAGTCACTTAAAACCTGGAGAAAAATTATTCAACATGTAATAATTTCACCAGGCAAAAAGATCCATTTTAGTGCAAAGTGTGTCATTAGGTAAACATTGTTAAGTCCAAGGGGCTCTGAGAACAGCTGCTAGAAAAAAAGATGCAGTTAATCTGTGAAAAATCTCATTAAATGGTGCAGTTTGTGAAATCTTTTCCAATTCCTTTTGTTCTCTCCTCATTTACTTCTGTATTCTAACAATATCCATAATATGTGTAATTTAAACAATCAAGTAAAAGTTTGTACAATCACTGGAAAATGGTTAAAGTTTGGGAACAAAATGACCTTTGTTCCTAAAGATCTCACCTGGATGAGATGATCTAACTCACCTCAAATAGATGGAGATGGTGATTGTGAACTGATCAATCCCGGGAAAAATAAAAAATTTAAAGAAAAACATCAAACATCTATCTATCAAAAAAAAAAGATTACATACATTCTAGATTTAGTGCATCTCTTAAACTATTTTGTGTCAAGTGCTTCCTAGCTTTGATATTTAAGTAAGGAGGGAAGGCCAAGGACAGGAATGTCACAGGGGATCAGCCCAAGGTGTTTGATTGCATAAAGAATCTGCAAGGCTCAACGAGACATTCACAGTTCCCAGAGGCCCCTTCTACCTGCCCTCTCCTTATACAGTATGTGCCCTGAACACTGACCAGGGCTGTTCTCAACCACACAGAGCATTTCAATATTTCCAAGTAATAGAACAACTCATAGTAGTAGTATAAAGTCACTTTGAATCCACGAGAGAAGCAGAAGTGTAAGAAACTCAAGTGAGGAAAAGTCTGAAGACAAAAAGGGAAACTCTAAATGCATTTGGAGTCAGCTTAAAGACATGTTCATTACTGCATGGACTTCCATATTTGAGAAAATGACAGAAAATAATTTAGTAATATTTTTCACTTGAATTAATTCGATTCTTCATGTAACTCAAGCAACATGGAGATGTCGCCTTTGGGTCAAGGAAATTGTGATGGCTATTTTCTACTATCTTCTGACATTTTAAAGACTAAACAATTTCTAGACAATGAATCAAGAAATTAAATGGTAATTACAACATTTGTTAGTGCTAGTCTAATTTCCTCCAGTTGGGCATCCTTATAGCATACTATTTGCACAAATACACTCGGCATGTATGGATGTTTCATGCTTGTTCACCAACCTTTGATCTTGTCCCCCAGCTGGCTGCACTCATGTTCAGAGTAGTGCACGATAGGAGGAGGGGAGGGCGGCCGGAGGCGATCCTCCTCCATCTTGCGCCGGTGCCTCTCCTCTCTGGCCAACATTCGCTGGCGACACTCCCACTCATAGAGGTCATCTCTGGCCTGGGCGAAGTCCACGTGAAGACGACCGGTGTCTTTTTTGTCTGCGCTGGAGCCCAAACGGATACGATAACCTGGGGGGAGGAAGGAGAAGCCGGAGAGGAGATGAGACAAATTAAGAAAAAAGTGTGTGTGTGTGTGTGTGTGGGGGGGTCCTTTCTGAATATAGAGACAGAAGGGAAACAGGGGATATGGATGATAGCTGAGACATTTCTTTGTTTGGATGAAGACTGAGAAAGGGTGAAATATATCAACACCTACTGTACCCTGATTCAGATGCGCAGTGGATAAGCTCAAACAGAATGAATAATACAGACAGGCAGATATACGTAGACAGAAAGACAAAAAAGTACACACACACACACACACACACACACACACACACACACACACACAGAATCACACAAACACACATACAACAACACACAAACAAACACAAGGGTATGTGACAAGGTTAAACTGATCAAGTCATTTTCCTCCAGATAGGAAGAAACAACCTGATCTTCACAGTCTCTTTGTTCTCACCATGTGTCCTGCTACTGAAGCTACACTCCAGATGCATAGACAGACACTTAGATACACAGCAACGGAGCATGTCACTTGAGCTTTTTGCTCTGTACATGACTCAGTGTGAGACACTAATTACAGCGATAGCCCTTATCACCCCACCACCTCCTACCTGACATTCAAAGCTCACTGCACTGCCTGTTTGTGGATGTGAAGTGCAATTACTCTTGTTTTTATTGATTGATTAGCCTAAATTATCTTTATGTACAGCACAGTGTGCAGTTAAAAACTAGAAAAAAAAGCTCACAACGCCCTGGGCCAGCCTTTCCTCCAAATAAATATGAACACAAACTCGTATCAGAGGGGAAAAAGGCGACAGATTTGGATCAGTGCAAGCAGAAGAAAGACACGAGTCTCAGTTTTGGGGCTGTTTCTTGAGTCTTATCTCCCTGATTATAGCTCCAAGTTTGCATCAATATTGCATAAAGTGGGACCTTAGTGAGTTGAGGGTACTGTAATGTACATCTGCGTGTGAATGTGAGTGTTCATGTGTGTGTTTTGGCAGAGGAGGTCACAGTGAATGGAGAGCGGTATTTATGAGAGAGCTACACAGGTCACATGTGGCACACACACACACACACACACACACACACACACACACACACACACACACACACACACACACACAGATTAAATAATGCAGTGTGTATTATTGCTGTGGCGGGTGTTTTAAATGAGCCTTGTGAGGAGGGAATATACGGCTGCCAATTCACACAGAGACATTGAGGGCATCTGTGCAGGAGAAGCTGCTGGATGGAGATAAAATAAAAGAATTATAAATAGGAGTCACGTGAACAGCAGGAAGACCTCTTCATCTAAAAGAGCAGATAAAGCAGCATCCCACTGGCCAAAGGATTTAGATGTGAAAAATTGATTTGTCAGGTGGTGTGACCCTGTGAGAGAGGATTTATTGACGAAATCTAATTAAATTGTAAGTACTGTAGCTAATTTGATAATTGATTAAAAGAGAAATTCTAATATTCTAATATTAATATACAATACGTTACACATTATATCAGCTTATATTAGGTTGTCATTGACTTATTCCAATAAATGGTGCACATGGACATAGACCTTTTAAATTGCAGTTAATTTATTCAATTTACATAATACAGAATTTACGCACCATGTGCAGAACATATGAGGATTAGGACCATAAAATAAATGAGGTGACACTGAACAAAAAAACCCCTAAATAATTAAACAAACAAAAAAGAGACGAAAAAACAAATTTACAGTGTTTATTCATAGTCGTAACTACAGTAGGCTAATGTAGCTGCCAAGTGGAATGGTCAATAATTATGACCTACAATAAGTTCATATACAATAAAAGAGGGAAAAACTATAAATGTGCATTTTTGCAAAAACAGGGATCATGACTGCACGACTCTTGTTTCTTTAGCTACACATCACATTCACATTCACCTCCAAAGGATCTGTATGGAACAGAGCAAACTTTCAATCTATCCGTCCACCCGTCCCCCTGTCTATTTATCCATCTGTCAAATGTTCCTGAATGAATGCGTGAGGCTGGAGAATTGTAGTGCTGAGTGATAGATATCAGCCCTTTCATTTCCATCAGAGTAAAGGTTAACAGCCCATCATTCTTCCCTCACCTGAAGTGACGGAGTGCCGGGGCACAGGATGAGGGTCGGGTGTCGATAGCAGAGGACTGACAATACAATGGGTCTGAACAGATTCAGCATTGTTTAGGTGAGGACAAAAGAAAGTTTCTATCCTCTGACTTTTAAGCCAAAATGTAAATGATTATGTAGATAAAAAAGAAAAAGAAAGAAGGAAAAAAAACAAGCTTGTGGGTATGTTTGGGTTTTCATTGCAAAGCAGTGAGGATTCAGGGTAAGACACAACAAACAATTTGAGGGACAGGTGGCTTATCAAGAGAAACTGGGGGGTGAGAGTTTACACTGGTTTTAAAGTGAAGACACCTACCAGAGAGGAGGAGAGCCTTGTCCACAGTGAACTCCTCAGCAAATCTGATGTGGCAGAAGTTCTTCTTGCTCTTTCTGATGGCAGCGATATCCCCACACTGGCCGAAGACGTCCGTGATGAGCTGCTCAGTAGCGTTTTCAGGCAAACCACCGACGAATACCGTCTTACACCCTGGAGGGCGTTCCCTCGTGGCCGGAGACGGAAGGTCTGTCAAACATGAAGAAGGAAAGGAAGGGGAAGAAACGTTATTTCAAATGAAGGTACAGCTGTAGCTGCGACCTTACACGGAAAAAGTTCATCTGGATGGGCCTACAAGACACCTCAAATTCATGCAGGGCAAGATCAGTGAATTATATTTTCTAAAAAGTCAGAAAATAGGAAGAAGAAGCCCATCTGGGACAATATGAGGGATTTTCACCATCAGAGTCTCAGAACTTCATGTCTACCCAAAAAAAAAAAAAATATCATGACTGTTAAAACACACATACTGTATTGTTTTGGAGCACATAAATAAAAATTTAACTGTCCATCTTTCCTTCTTTTCCCCGCTTTCGATACCACAGGCCCTTCGTACCAGAGATTTGTGAGTACTGCTTACAGGCAGATCACAAAACACAGTTTCTCGCAGTACTAGAGATCTCGTGTTGTGAAGTTTGTCAAAAATAAAGAAAATAGAAATGATCTCATGTTGCAAATCACAGCCTGCAAATGTGGTAAGACTGGCCTCAGGACAAAAAATCTAAACACATTGAACTTGAGAAACCATTCCAATTTTTGATCATCTGCACATCAGACTACTTCAGGATTATGCTGAGTTAAATCACAAGGATTCAGTCCGTTTTTCAATTTCAGTCCAGCTGAGTGGGATGGGTTTGCTTTGCATTGCTTCCCAAGAAGGCAACACTTTTCATCTTTCATCTGTATTTAGTATAGGATAGAAAATCCATTTTCAAAGATCCGCTATGGGTTTTGCTGCCATTTCTATTTTGCTTTACATTTTTTAAGTCAACACAGTCTTGTCAGCTTGGGAATGTCAATACACTCAGCAGAAAGAAGAAAGGAGCAGCATCCTGTTAAGTATGATTTTTAAAAAAGCTCAAGGGTTGGATAGTTTTCCTGCCCTAAGCTGGCCATTTTTACTCAAAGTAAAAAAACATTTCAATTCATCTGTCTCCCTCAAGAAAATTCATGGAATTTTTCTTAAGAAAATTCCATCTTTTCTTGTTCAACATTAACCTCAAAACAGCTACATTTGAGTGAAAGAGCTAGAAAAATTTTAAATATGACGCTGAAACAGCAGAGTTTATAATGAGCGTGTATCTTCTCTCAATAAGTGAGTGTTTGTATGATATAACATTGTAGCATGGCCATTCAATAAATGAAGCTTTCTGTTTGAAAATTACTCTACATCCAAGCCACATTATAGGAATGGAAATTGGATATGAATAGTATTACAGGAAAAATTAAACAAAATGGCATCTACAGTGTCTACTTCTGTAAGTGTTTCTTCTTGACATTTGTAGTGTATTTAGTTTCACATACTTTCCCACCTTTTAATGCAATGTCTGTGGTAGAGGTATCTAATGTGAGAGACCAATAAAATCACACTAAAAGGTCAACTGAGAAAGATTTCTATAGACACTACCATGACGGAAATATAGAATTATAAACAAATAACCTGGAAAAATAAGCTCAAATCCTTTTTATATCGCAGAAATAATCATGTGATGCAATCCTTAGGGTGAACATCAAAACCTTCTGGTCAAAGAGAGGTTAATCCTTTTGTGACGAGGTTCACAGCATGAAGGGTGTTAGTGACTGAACAAAGATAAATGTTGACTAATCTAATCACAGATAGACCAGGCTCTCCGTGGACGCTGCGATGGCTGGTTAAGTCTGCACAGAGGGGACTGGGAAATTGATGGATACCAAACCAGCTGTGTTTTAATGTTAGTACTGTTATCTAACCTCGAACCAGTGGAATAAAGCTTAACTCAAGTTTGCAAAGAGTCATTCAATTTAAAGCTTTTCTTTTCTGTTTGTGTATTGATTGAATTGATTGATTACTCAGGTAAAGTTGAGACTAAAAATTCGGTGTCCTTTTTATTAACAACCTGAATTAAATTGCTATGTATTTAAGTTACACTGCTTTAAGTAGTCCTTCTTTAAATCAAGCCCAGTAAGAGTGCATTCACATCCAGGCCGTTTAATGCTGTTCAAAAAGAACCTTGCACATTTGCCCATTTTCTTTGGTTGGTGTGAAAACCCATCATTCAAATTCAGTTCTGTTGTGATGTGAAAGCAAAGACGTGCATGTTTCCACCACTGGCCACAGCTATGCATTCCAGCTCTGTCCATAGACTTTACATTTGGATGATTTCCCTTTCTAGGTTCTGAGAGAGAGTAAATGAATATTAAACCTCTATGGATTAAAAATTCATACTAGAAATTGTAGAGAATCACCTGTTTTTTTTTTTTTAGTTTGAGGTGCCCGGTCAATCATAATTGGCCACTGGGAAAAAAACTGGTAATGAGGTTGTGTGGTGGTGCCGTATCTGGATTTCTTAATACATCCAAGCTTCCTAGTCAGTGTGTAAGCCATAGCAATGTCTGACGGCAGCTAATTCTAGTTTGACAGGGGAGTAGTGAGGAGAAGAAGCCAGTTCACACATTGATTTACAGCTGTGAGCCCCACCCCTGACTTTGGCCTCCTCTGATTGGTTAGAAGGACGAGGCTTGCTCGGAAACTTTAGAAGGGAATCTCTCTGCACTGCTACCAGGCTGCCACCAATGAGCCTGGGTCACAGACAGCGCCTCTCAGCATTAAGATATAAGAGCACTTAAGGTCATGGCTTTATAGCATATTTCAAATACAAATTTTTATTTAAAAAGTTATATACTGTAGCTTTAAGTAAACTACAGATGTGAAGGCAATCTGATGATTCAACTTAAAATATTTATAATGTAAATGCTCAAATAAGTTGCACTCATACAGAATGCTGTAAGCACAAAACAAAAGCTGAAAATAATATCAAATTCTTACAGCAGCTTTATTAAAAGTATCGTCACATTTGCTTATAGTGACATTCACTGACTGACACTCAGAACAAAGTGGACCCAGCATTGATGTGAAAAGTACTTGGAGCAGAGCTGAAATGTACAACTCATTCATTTACACTCTGAGCTGCTGGAACACATTTCCCATGGCTTTAAAGCTTTGGCTTAAATCATACAACTTTCCATCAATCATCTCCTAAATGAGCAAAATGCAGTGTATTTTTCATTCAGTGTTCAAAAGGTAGGACATGATATTTTAAATTATGGGCCCAAGAGGAGCTATTACACATCACTGTAGCTTTAATACTTGAGAGCCTATAGCAAAGTTATGGTAAAACACATCAAAGGTACTTTATGGATTTGTCCCCTTCATGTCACAACTTGCTCTGGCAAATGGCCCAAACGCCTTCGTCCCCTGACCTTGCCAATGATGATGGCATTAAAAATGGAACATGCACATACTCTGGGCTGCTCACTTGCTCGCATTCTCATAGCTACAACAAATACACACACACACACACAAACGCGCACACACACACACAGGGACTCTGGGACAGCACAGAGGTGATAGTCAGCTAAAACATGCTGCAGTTTATTGTACGATTCAGCATTAAATTACAATCCCTGACAGAGTTTGGCTGATGAGCAAGGAGGACAATATAAAAGGACAACAAGGTAACAATTTGACTTTTGCCTGAGATCCCTGCCTCATAAAGGCTTATCTTTAAACCAACTTCTTTTTTCCACTAACCCAAGAAATATGACTACATTACCAAATATTTGACTTTCAAAGGAGGATGAGACCCATATTTGGGTAATTACAGACAAGTCTTGACATTGACGAAAAAGTAAAAAGAAAAAGAAAAGCCCAAGGAAGTGATGACCATTAAAGACACTCGAAGAGTAATTCCCTGAAGCAGTGAATAAGATGTAGGTTGTCAGCATTAAAGGGCCAGAGATGAAAATGGATTTGTGTCTGTGTTTATGGGAATAATGGAATTAGGAAAGAAAGAGAAAAGAACCAGTTTAAAAAGAAAGTTTGATTAAATCTAGGTTTTGTCCCTCTGGACGTTTCTCTCATCTCCACACAGGATCTCTGGAGCTCACCCAGAGTGACCATCGGGGTCTTGGTCACATCAGTCTCTTAGGAAGACCCCTATAGACAGGTGTGTGCCTTCCCAAAACATGTTCAGTCAATTGAATTAACTACAGGTGGAATCAAGGTGTAGAAAAATCTAAAAGATAATCAAGAGAAATGGAGGTCAAAAGAGCGAAATTTCAAGTGTTGTAGTAAAGGGTCTGAATACCTGTTTCTATGTGATATTACAATTATTCCTTTTTAATGAATTTGCAAAAAAATCTAAAATTCTGTTTTCACTTTGTCATCATTAGGTATTGAGTTTAGATTAATGAAAGAAAAAGTAAATTGTAATTAATCTAGCATAAGGCTGCTACATAACAAAATGTGAAAAAAGGGCAGGGGTCTAAATACTTTCTGAATGCAATGTATATAATTTAAAAAAGAGCAAAGGAAGGAAAAAATATCGTAGCTGGAACTAACAATAATTTTTTTTATGATTATTATTGATTATTTCCTCTATTAATCAATTAATCATTAAGTCCATGAAAAAGTAGGTCACAATGTCCTAGAGCCCAGGGTGATGATATGAAATCTCCCATCCAACCAACAGTCTAAACCCAAAAGCTATTTGATTTACTGCAATGTAAGATGATAGATAGCAGCAAAATCAAACATTTCAGAGGCTGAAACCATCAAGATGAGCCATTTTTGCTTGAAAATTTAATCAGATGATTAATTGAGTATCAAAACAGTTGTAGATAATCTTCAAGTAATCAGTGCAGCTCTAAAAAAGATAATGAAAGCTAGGAAAACAATCGTGGTCATGAATATCTAAGTAAGAAAAATTCAGAGGGAACAGAACGATGAAGATGCTGTTATGAAGTCAGAATGTAAGAGAGAGAAAGAGAAAGACAGTGACTTCCTGTGCAGTTCAGTTAAGGGTCACTGAGGAGGAAGCTGCATAAAATGTCCGAGGATGAGTAGCTGGGGGTCCTGCTTCCTGTGATAGTCACCATATGTAACCTGCTGTCCTCAATCCCCATCTCTCACACACACAGACACACACACACAACTATTGTCTGCCAGACACAATAACAACTACCTTGGGAAATAGAGCACTGACTCACAATCATGAAAAAACATGCTATTAAAAGCAACATTTTTGCCTCCATTTTCCATTTTCCCCTGTGTTTTATGCTCCCAAACACACAAACACACTCACACACCTTATACAAATAACCTATGATACCCCTTTCCAAAATTAATTTAAAGAAAGATGCATGTCTGCCTCTATTATTACCCCCACCCTGCACTGTCTCCTGTGGCGGAGCTTCAGCATGCTGCAACCCATTTGAAGAACCCCAGTTGCGTCAGTTAGGGTGGAAACCCGTACAACTGAGCCAGAAATGTCCTCAATAACTCTGTTTGGCTGAAAGTTTTCCCATCTGTTCAAATAAACTGTTGCAATAAATTCCTACCCTGAATTTATTCAGAAGGCATTATTTTCTCCTTTTTAAAAAATGTCTGCTACTTGGGAATTTCTTCTGTTTAGTTTCAAAGGATAGTTTTGATAACCTATTGTAAAAGGGAACAGCAACACCTTTCAAAAGGAAAAAAAAACAACAAAAAAAGAAACCTGCTACCCTTTCATGTTGGGAGTAAATTGGCTTCCTTCAAAACTTTTCGACCAGCTCTCGTCTGTAGCGCACTTCCTACTTTAAAGGTGTCATAAATGGAAGGAAATGGATAAAAGGAGAAGGAGGTGTGAGAGAAAAGGTTAGCAAGAAGGAAAGGGTGGCAGAAAATATCACAAAGATGTGTGAGGGTACTTTTGTAGAGAAGATGTTGGAAAGGGTTAAAATGAGAGATTTCAGTCAAGCAGCTTAATGGGTGCACCGAATTATATCTTGACATGCCATTGGGTGAATGCTTTTATCCAAAGTGCTTTACAAGTAGCATGAGTGCTTAAATTTTTAGTGTGAGTGGCCCATAGGAGATGGAGTCCTTAACCTTGGCAGGGTACGTGCTGTATTCGAAACCCTCCTTATGACTCTAAAAAAGAAAAATCTCTCATTTACCTTCTTTTCTGTTTATTTTACATCTTTAGTCAAATACACAAAGAAAAGACTCTGAGGGGACAGTGAAGACTTTTATTCAAAAAATAGCTAGAATGAACAGTCTTATTATTAACAAGGTTCTTGAGGACTTAAAGGAATTTCTAACGTCGAATAACAAAAAGGAAAAAAAAAAATGTAAAAGTGCTCGCCCTGGGAAAGAATAGAACTTTACTGTAGGCTAAACAATGGGAGCAGTTAACAGACCGAGTCCTCATTCAGCCTCAGGATTAGAATGAACTCTCTCTGAGGTACATTGTTTTTCTTCCATGTTCTCGTCCCCGATCAGTAGCGTAGCTTGTGTAAAAGTCTAAATGTGTCAGGAAAAAAAATATTTTAATTAATACATAACCTGACATAAATTTTTCTGTCTGTATTTAACCATGACAGTGATGCTTTATACTAAGGGTGAACACCAAACTCACTCACACCCTTGCTATCAAAGGCATGAATCCCACAGTGGTTGTATTGAGGAGCTCTCATTATAGTCTAGGTTGAAATTGATGTGTTCGCCATCTGACACGTGAGCCTGACTTGAAAAAGCCGCCAGAAAGACAGTTTTCTATAACAGAGGGGAGAAAGTTCCTCCCAAAGGGAGTGAACACCAGGATCCCATTTAATTATTTAGAAAGAGAATGCAAGTGTGAAGGAGGAATATGAGCGCAGGACATGCTCACTAGGAAATGTTTTCTTTTAAGAAGGTTATCTTTGCTGTTTATTCCACAGTGTTAATATCTTAACACACTGACTGAAAATTTATTTAGGAAGCCATTTAAGATAGAGATGAAATTTCATTTTCAAACAGGCTCTGTAGGACTTTAAGGAAGATCTCATTCCAACCAAAGAAAAATAAAATTGTTCCATGAATTTGAAAATGTGTCTCTGGTTGTAAGATTTTGGGAAAATGGCAATTAAATGACTACCTGGATGAGTAGGAGTGAATCCATGAATTAGTTTTAGGTAAGACCTGATATTATCACCCTCATAAAAATTGTTTGATCTAATGAAATACATAGTTTAAAAAATTAATATGATTTATTGTTGTTTATTGGTGTTTAAATTGCTGGCTTGGTCTGTCTTTGGCTGGACAAGTGATTTCAAAACCTAAAAAAAAATCATGGGACTGCCTCACATTGACGCAAAAATATTATCAATTCCTTACTGCAGCGTTACCAACAATGGTCCCATACAACCGAAGGTATTGAAAAGAAAGTTACCTCACTATGGTTTGAAGGAAAACTTTTCCAAGTATGTATTCTCTTATTACCCAGATCCTTTGCAGGGGAAAATGCATTGAAATATGAAATAATACATTTGTCCTCCATACTCGGGTAAATGGAAGTGGCATTTTATGAAGGCCATGAGGGGGGAACTGGGCTTGGCGTCACAGAGGCAATGGCCCCTTTGGGTGCCATCCCAAAACAACCACTGAGCATAGGAATGGTGTTCAGTCCCTATTCCATTTCTCAGTTGTTCAATTTTATATCATACTGGCTGTTTAACATTTGTTGACATACTATTATGCATGGTCAGCACATGCTGCCAACATTTTCTTCTGGCTCAGGCAAAGAACTTGCTTGCTTTCCAGTAATAAGACAAAAAAAAATCTCCCTTTATTTGTACAGAACACAGTGGAAAAATTAACCTAATTACCATGAATCACCTATAGCTGTAAGTAATAATGACAATCTAACAAAATATGTCTTTAAAATTCTGAAAAAAAAAAAAAAAATCAGCCTCATATTAATTTCCTTAATTTCCACAAACCCTCGTTTGTTTCAGATCCTGATGCACCAGTTGTTCACAATACAGAATCTGGAATGAGAAAGTCTTGTGCTCACAAAATATGTGTTTGTGTTCGTAACAGACAGAGGCTGAAAGAGACCCTGGACCTTGTAGCTGGAAGACTCAGAAGGAATCACGTAATTAACCGGATTTGACCACTTAAAGACAAGGTGGCGGGAGAGGAGATGATGATATATGATAGAGAAAGAGAAAACAAGAAAAAAAAAAAAAAGGGTGAGCTCGGCTAAGGGGAGGACAGAGTCCATCACCTCTTAGGCCCGGCATATTGGAGCCAGCTGCACTCTTTTATGCGTTCACAGAGGTCACTCCTCCAATTATACATTCACAAACATCACACAAGTGCACGTCTGGATGCAGACACGCACCTTCTCTGATCCCCACCCCCCACCACCACCCGTCCCCTCCCCCTTCCTTCCTGATGAGACACGAATGCAAATCCGCTGCGCTCTGCTGGGTAGAGGTAATGAGAGGTGACATTAAGGGACAATACTCACTTCCCCATTGTCACAAAATATCTGGCTGAGTTGTGCACATGTGTATCTCTGCAGCTCAGTGTGTGAGGACGAGGAGATAGGGCACAGATAACACACACTACTGCATCAATAAATAAAACATGCGCCCGCAGTGTTCTGTGATGCCTCCGTCCGTCACAACAGCACCGATAACTTACTAGGGTTGGGAGGGAACAGCGTGCAGCTCTTGCAGTGGATGATCTCCTTGACTACTGACACCTCCTGGGAGAGGGGAGGGGGCGCAAGTCCCAGGCCGGGCATCATGGGATTTATGGGGGCGATGCTCGTCATCAGTCCGAGCCCGGGGTCAAAATCTGGAGTCAGGAGAGAAAGACATGGCAAGTAACGCGGCAGCTGCAGAGAAAGGGGGTAACATACAGCGATCACACACATAAGGAAATTAGCTTCCATTTCCTAACCGCTATTCAGTCACAGATAACCTTTACTGTGGCATCGTTTGAGAACATGCTGACTGATTCATGTTCCATTTTACATTGTGTACTTCAACCCTGAACACAGAGCAACACTTCTGTCAACAGTGGTGACACACAAGCAGTTTATAAATAACTGAATATATCAGCTACTCATGAATAAATCATCTGACGAAAAACATGAATATTTAAACGATTTCTACTTAGTGTGTTATCTATTTCTCATTCTCTCTCTCTCTCTCTCTCTCCTGGTGTCTGTCTTTCTTTTTTGAGTGAGTGTTTGTCTCATGAACACAAACACACAGAGTCTCTCTCTCTCTCTCTCTCTCTCTTCCCCTTTCTCCTCCTCCCTTCTGCTTTAGTCTTAAGATGATGACCTGTAACATCACAAAGAAACTACTTCAGAAAACACAAAGGTTATGGTCACAGGTACTGATTTAGTTTGCACAAGGGCACGTGCACACTCGTGCACACTCGCACACACTCACACACTCACACACTCACACTCACACATTCAAACTCACACACACACTCACACACAAACACACACACACATACATGCACATGCTCTTTCACACTTTCCCAGCTTTTTTGAAATGGAAATATGTGGCTGTCTCCCATGATTCTCCTCTGCACCTGCAGCAGACACCATCAGAGAAAGGATGTGACTGTGTGTATGTGTATGCAGTGCCGTGCATGTCGAGTCTCCATCCCCATGGGTGACAAAAACTTGATTAAGACAAAACTGAAATGAGAACACAACAAAACAATGATGCAATGTGCGCTTATGAGGAATGGCAAAGACTGGAAGGTTTTTTTTTCTGGAGGAGTCAACAGGCAGATGGAGATATCTAGTTCGATTAACTATTATGCAGCAGAGTAATCAGAGGGATGGAGAAAGTAATCAGTGCCGCGATGCTGCTGAACTAAACAACATTAAGATAAAGAGCTGTGATATTGTGGTGATTCACTTGGCTTTCTCTGTCTCCTGATGATTACCCCGACATCTTTCTTTAGCCATGTGACAGAGGGAGAGGAGCCAGGTTATAATGAAAACACTGTGAGGTTGCCAGAGCGATGAACGACTTCTTTAGGTGAGGTGGAGGAGAGGAAGATGGATAACATGGAGTGGAAGAGATAAGTGATGCAGAAGTGAGGCAGCATAAGAAAAACAGAGCCAAAAATCTGATTCAGTTATTACAACAGCATACTAGGATGTACTGTTTTCCATTAAAACTGTATCTCTGTATCTGTCTGGGTGTTCACAGAAGCCACTAATTGTATTTTTATCTGTATTTGCCAAGCTAGAAAAACAATAGCTTGCTCCTGAGTAGCGACATTGTTACGCGACGTATCTTTTTCCCAATATCCATGTTTTCATATTGTCTATCTTGTGGGTTTGACTTTTTTTACCTCTTACTTATGGCACATCCTTATGCATCTTTCAAGAGTCTGCGCTTTCAACTAGATTACGCCGCAACACTAAAGTTAACTATGACAGGAAGAAAACGAGAATTACCACTGCAGGGTTGTATGCTTCTGACAACCAGTCAACTTGAGGGAATATGGTCATAATCTCCCATTCAGTTCCTGAGTTATGGTGATGAACAATGGCCTGAAATAACATGGAAACATGGAATAACATGGACAATTTTATAGCTAAGGCAAGATAATTTTCATAGTCCACTGAAATGAATATAAACCAATTGTTACCTTGAAGTTAGGGACTTTCAACAATCTAAAACACTGCTGTATGGTTGGAATATGTTCAGTATTGACCAATAATAATACTGACTGAGTCAAAATTCTCTAAGTCTGCTCTGAGTCACTGGTTTTATTACTGTGATTCCTCATGAGCCATCAGTTAAGGCCAAGACTGCACATTTCTAAAAAAAAAATAATAATAATGTTACTGTATTATTTGTGTCCTCAACGACATGGTGCATCCCAGGTTACATCCAGATCTGGTCTGGGTGATTTGATCATGCTCTGGTCACAATGTGCCCTGCGTTAATTTACACCTTGCATTAACATGCATTTTTATTGTACAGATAAGATACCCACATACTGATTGCAGGTTGTAAACTAGGTCAAAAAGTATGAGTACTTTAGCCAACTTCGTTAATAGTCAGCACCGGCCTTGAGAGCATTGATGCAGGGAGCAAAAAACAAGGGTGAATAAAGTCATGCCCTGCCCTCAGTGATGCTCTGTGTCGCTCTCCCCACCTTTTCTAATACGCTCCTTTATTTTAGTCAGGATTTGGTCAGGTTATTTTGAGACAAGAACAGGATTCTAAAAGTTCATAGCAGCGTTTGTGTGACGATGATACATAAAACAACATATTTCAATTTGAAAACATCCTCACTGTCTGCATTCACATTTAAGGCCATTCGAACTGCATTTGCAATGATCCGAAACTCTGATTCATTTCTTCTCACACAATGAGATTTCTGTTTCAAGGCGTCTTTTTACATTCCAATCTGGCTCCTTAGTAAGTGTTGAAAAACAGACCTATCTGTGCACTCAGAATTGACTTTGTCATAACTGCCATGACGAAGGGTGAGTTTTATGTCCCCCCCTTGATATTGCCGTACTAATTTTTTGGCTACCGCGCTGAAGACAGAGATGCAACAACAGAAAGAACGTGAAAGAACGGCCTGAGTTCAATGATAATTCAAAGGCACGTTCCGTATCAGAAATCTGTTCAAACCAAGTGGGAGGACAGTGAGTAAGAAAGTGGACGTTGGTGTTATTGTTGCCCTGCAAATGCATGACTTTTCACCAGCACTAACAGTTCTTACTGGTGAAGGAGGTGGTTCAAATGAATGTGTATGAACAGTCTGAAAAATGAGCAGATATGAGCAGCAATTAATAACTGAGCAAGAAGACTTGTTGTATGGATTTACTCATTTGCCATGTCTATGTATGTAATTTATTCATAAAGATACTTGTCATTAATGTTTTGTTTTCCATCTGTGCAAATGTCCTACTGTTTTTGTCAGTGTGCTTGGATCTCTAGTACTTTTTGCACTCTCTGTACAAAGGGTTGTATATGGCTCCATTCGGCTCGGGAAAACACTGAGATCAGACACAGATTCGTCTCCAGGGTTATATCCTTTCGTCCCCTACTTCTAGCACTCTGAACTCAGGTCAGCACAACCCTCAACAGACACAGTCTGACTGCTCAGGGCTCAGTTGCGGTGTATGTACATGTTTTTCTCCTTGACTGCACATTGCCGTATTGTTACATTCTTTATCTGTTCTGCTCCACTCGCTTTGCCATGGTAATCCTATCAGACTCAAAGCTGATATTCCTTTACATGTGCAAAAATGAGCAAGACACATTGTTTATTTGTTCTGTTTTGTTCACAACTGAAATGTTGACTTAGGGGCCATTAAGTTTGTATTTAGAGTTAAATCTGATTGGGAGCATAGCCGTCTCACCTCAATTGAAGCCTTTGTGTGTTTGTGTTAAATTTGATTTAACATATCTTTAAAAAACAAAAAACAAAGAGAGAGACAGATTTCGCTTTTCACTTCAATCCACTAACAATAATGCAAAAAGTTCACTGATGTGTCATTATGATTATTATAAACAAGACTAGAAAAAGCAAGTATTTTCAGTAAAACTGCACTCAAATTCAATTTAAACCCATAACGTAATGTGTGGTACTGAAACAGATTATTTTTTTGGGAATATTGCGTGGATCTGTGTTTTTTCTTCTCCTTGTTAATAAAACCAAAGACAGAGACTTCTTGTCAAGAGAGAAGTCTAACAGAATATGTCACATCATGTCTGAGTCGATCAGATTCAAAAAGCGAGGGCTTCAGTGTCAGCAATCACACCGTCACATCATACAATCAAAATCTATAACCGAACAAAGAATTACGCATTTCTGAACACAAAGTGGTCCCAGCCAAATCTAACTCTGACATTGCATCTGAGGCTTAACACTTAGACGAACAGGAAATGTCCCACTCTCTTGAGACACCTCTACGCTGTGCGACTTTCTCAGACCAAAGATGGCCCGCAATTAAAATTCTCACGTGTCAGAAAATCCAGGACCAAAACCCCACAATGTCAGAACCCAGGTTTACAAATCAACCACCTGGAATAACAGCAGGAAGTGACGCGAATGAAAGGGTTTCCCAGCTGCACACTCTCCTCGTCCTGTGCAAGTGCTATGGCCACAGTTTGTTTCTTGCTTCGTGACGTTTTCAAAGAATGAGAGTTTCTATCTGCGCTAGCTGCGTAGCTTTAGAGATGTCAGTGATGGTCAGTCAGCCAGTGCTACAAAAATTCATGTGCTGTGCCTGCGTGCATCTAATGCAGTAGCCAGACGTAGATTTATACCATGAGACATTATTTACCGTGTCTTTCTTCCAGGAGATTTTCAGCTGCTCCGGCTCGCTCACAGCTATGGCAACAATGGTGCTTCAGTCCAGAAGTCGGGTTTGATCATGTTTCATCACTAACGGGGCGGTGACCCAGTGTTTGAGTGTATTCAGTGCAAAAGAGGTCTGTGGTGAGAAACTCCTGTGAGACCTAGGGATCACAAAAGTGCCCTTAAACAAAAAACATCAAGAGAAGCCTTCTAGTTATCAGTCTGCCCACACAGGGCCGCCAGTCTCTGTGTCTGTTTATCTCTGATCTCTTTTTCTCTCACTCACTGTTTGACTCTAGTTTTCTTTCCTTTTTTTTTTTTTTTACAATCAACTTCTCTGTGTGCTCCTTCATTACTGTACACGACACCACTCTGAAACATTTACAACTACAGTACATGCTCATCTTGGTGCTTTATCTTTGAACTTAAAATATTTCCCGGAGGTTCTTTAAGTGCAACTGCATTTCAGCCTGACTCTGTGTGAGAGGCAAAGGAATGAAATTAGATTTTAAAAATATAAATTTAACAACATCAACAAGCTCCTGGATATCACTTTTTTTACTCCCTTTTCTGCCATGACACAACCTCTCATCCCCTTTCCTCTGCTTCAAACTGTGATTTCCCAGTAAATGTTCCCTCTCAGCAGACTAAGCGATGGACAGCCGCTGTGAGGCACAACCAGGTAATGTGGGTAATATTTTCTAATGAAAAGACAGGCCCAAGCCTCCTGGAACTTTGTCTTTTGCTCTCCCTGACAACTGTGCGCCCATCTGCATCTCCATTTCCCTTCAGATCTCAACCAGATACCTTTTGGAAATCCATCAGTTTCTATTAACTATGAAGAATTCTTCATTTAATTCTCTTTATAGCGACAGTATATCACAAGTATATCACATTTCTTCTGCTACAATGGTACCTGTCAAACCCTGTGACACTTTTATGAACTGCATTTCACATCATTAATTTTTATTACTATTAATTTTTCCCTTGATTTTACCACATAGGACATTATCTTCAGTTAAATCAGTGTCTCACTGAACACTGCAGTAGATCAGAAAATGTGTTATTGTGTTTGCACTCAGTTATAAGTGGAAAGAACTATTGACAGAAACAACTAATGATATTGGTTAATTCATTTAATATACTGACTAACTAAGTGAATTCTAATCCGGTGTGTTTGTGCTATGCCTATGCATGAGGGCGGTGTATATATGTGCGTTTGTCAGTGTGTGGCCTGTGTGAAATGGAGACAGAGCACGTTCATCCACATATCTTCCTTAGTCTCATCATCTGCCTTGTGGCTCCTATCCAGTAACACTTCTAATCAGAGTCCAAACCAGCCAATCAATGCCATAATTGCTGTTAATAGAAACATCTATTCCCATGAGAGGAATCCACCTTTTTTGTCCTGGGGGCTCTGTATGTTAACAGAACTGCTGTTTTGCAGTGAATATTAATGCAGAGATACACTAACTGTTCATTTGCATTTACTAAAAGGCAGCCAGTTGCTCAAGTGTAACACCAGGATCTGCAAGCATGTAACACATTCAGTCCCCTGAAACTGACTACTTATAGGAGCAGGCTAAGTGAGCATTGAATATCTCATCCGAAATCAATGTAGATCCTGTACGTTTGGATAACAGGACAGCGCTCTGCCCGCTAAAACTTTTTTGACTAGCACATTTCAAACATTTCAAAGCCATTTTTGATGTATTATGGATTTTAATTTTAAGGCCATGGTGAAAGACATAATATACATGGCGGAAAAACTGGCCAGTTACTGAGTGAGCATAACTGGGTATAGGTTTAAAGCTGACAGGAAGAATTAAATACAAAATCTGCAGCAAACAGATATTGAAATGAGCTTTTCTTCAAATGTTATTGCTCTGTTTCTATGAATTTTGCACTGAACTTGGTGGAGGGATGGGACATGGACCAGGGAAGGACCCATTTAATTTTGGGACAGATCCAGCTCATTTTCTGTGAAACTGATATTTTTCCCCTTATGTCTGGCATATGTTGTTGACATTGGCCCTGGTGGAGGTCTGCACTATATTTCATGTTTCAGTGGCATTTAGTTTGACTGCAGTCAGTTTACAGCTAACCAGACTACTATTGGTGTATGTGTATTTTTAACAGATAATTCACTGTGTTCTAATTCCCGTACGGATTTACCTTCAAGTCTGCATCTAGTGCCACCAGCAGGTTGACATTTTTGTTTTTTAGTAACAAATCTTGATACCTACTGAGGGGATCAAAGAGAAAAATCATGAGCTTCCCGTTAATAAAAACAGCAATACCTTTTCCTCACATGGTATTTTAAACAGAACAGACAGGAACAGAGGAGGAGCCATGGAGGGACAGTCTGAAAAGGAGGATATTTTGCCGCTTAAGATAAACATCATCGTCAATATTAAAGGAGCAGCAAATAAAACTTTTAGAAAACTCGTTTTCATAAGTTCCATTTTTGGCCTGTACATAACATTATTGTCTATTAAGATGAAAAATTGTTGGCGTGGTTGACCAGATCACGGAGAGATACCGGGATGTAATCAAGACCAGAAAAAGTGAAAAAAAAACCAAAACAAACAAAACTGCCTTAATCTTTCTTACAGGAGAACGTGAGTTATGAGTCCAAAAGTCTCATGAAAACTCTTGAAAATAGCTAAGTTATATCCCTGAGATAACACGTCTTAGACAGAGCTGCCAGACTGAATAAATCCTTCCAGACTTAGAGATGAGAGTGTCTGGGTGTCTGTGATAATAAGTGGCAGCTTGTAAGGTTGTAAGGTCACAGGGACAGAAAGAGAGAGCAAGAGAGAGAGAGAGAGAGAGAGAGGACAGAGAGACAGACGTAATCATATTTGACAGAGGGGTGAGAGATGCAGGAGAACCATTTTCTGGCTCTTCCACGGTATTCTGCTGTCATCAGAGTGTGGGTGTATGACTCAGTGATATAGCATCCTCCATTCAATATCCCAATAATAACACTACGACAAAATACACAACCTCCGTTCACCAACTCTGACCATAAAGATATCTGTCATATACAGATCAATAGACCTCTCATCTTTATGGCCAACACAACTTAAACTGTATAAAAGTTTGCTTGTCTGAATTCGATTACATTAAGCTTTTCTGGCAAAAGATTAGGCCTAGCTCTGCTCTGGCTACAGGGAGTCAATCTATCTCGCATGACCTCTGGATTAAAATGAACAATGCATAAATTAAAGAACGAAAGAAAGAAAGAAAGAAAGAAAGAAAGAAAGAAAGAAAGAAAGATGAAAATTCATAGTGCAACTCTGATTAGTCATGATTCCATATACACTCAGTCGTCAGTTTATTTATATAAACGACAAAAACCTAAAGCGATTGCGTGAGGGTCTATGGAGCACAGCCGTATGGATGGAAGACCCTGGTTGGAGCAAAATAAAATAAGGAAGAAACCAAGTTAAAACTAAATATTTCACACAAAAATACCAGGAGATGCACTGATATTAAAAACACATAGGAGTGCAAAAAAAGCAAGAGGCTTACTACTCTATTCACTATTTAAAACTATCACCAGGAAGAGGTGGAAGTGTTATTCGATGGTGAGCAGTAATTCATCCTTTTGCATCACAGGTGTAGGATCACATGATTGTAATTAACATCTGTGAAATGTAACCGTGGGTCAGTGAAAGGCAACTGGAAAACGCAGTCTCAGTCGCATGTACTTAACGTTTTTCATAAAAACAGTAAAGTATAGTGGTTCACTATATCATAAGAAGGGAGTGAATTAATTCTCAACCCACGTGCATCTGGTGATTAATTACTGAGGCCAGATTAGATACATAGAACGTCAGAAAGACGATTCAATCCTTTTCCTGGACAAACCATTGGGAAAATGTGTCATTTTGCCATGACCTTTAATTATTATGCCACTGACCCACAAATCAATTAAGACAAGCACAGGGTTGAGATGTATCTTTTTTGTAAGTTTCATCAAATTCCGATGAATATGTCTTTGATTAACAGATTTGCAAACAGATGCTGACTGATCTTGTGTCTCCCTCCTGCTGCCACACTGAAAATGAAACAGTTTGATTCTAAAGATGACATGGCGACATTACAGATAGACAAATGACCCAGATTTAAATCAAATCAAGGAATATTTTCAGTACTGACAAGGGGTCATTTCAGCAGAAAGAACTCTCTGTTCAGTCTGTAATATTATATATCCACTCCAGTAATACTTAAATAATTGTCTTTGTTTATATAGCACTTATCTAAAAGCAGGATTGACAAAGTGCTTCCCAGTCTGTTGGTGCCGTCTAGACAGCACTGATTAAATCAAGCCGGATGAAATGCGGTTCAATAATAAATATTAAGTTAAAAGAAAACATTTGGGGAAATACACTCGTTTGAACTCTTGCCAGAAGTTAGATGATGTGATCAAAATAAATTACATTTCACTCCAGCAAGGTCCAACCTGGCTACGAACCGGGCCTTCATCAGGTTGTCATATGTACACATGCATTGTGTATTTTACATGAGTAGGAGGAGAAAATGGGGAGAAAATAGGAGAAAATATGTTCCAGTATAATGAGTAAACAGGTGACGTACAGTACCTGAGGTATGTACTTCACCCACCGGTTACATGCAGCTTCTCAGAACTCCTCTCGTTGTTGATCGATTTACAGGCTGTGCACACCTACACAGGTGTATATTATTGTACCTGATTAGAACTGTTGTCAAGAGTATGTGGGGATGTATACAGATTTTTCGATTGACTGAAATGTCCCTTACTCTCCAGTTAGCTTTTTAGCAAAACCTAGGTGTACGTGCATCTGAGAACTTCTCAGCTCCGCTCGCTTCGTAGTAACTGAAGCCCGACCCTGAACTAAAATCCTGCCACTTATATTGAATTCATTCCTGCAGATCTTGGGTCTCTAAGTCAATATTTCTAAAACCCAAGTGGATCAGTGTGGATTTGCTATTAGCTACGGTCATGTGCGACTATGAAGTAATCGTCGGACTAGAACAATGTATTTTTTGACATGAGACGGAGTGGGAAAGTTGAGAAAATGTGTTGCTAATCTTTTTGACCATGGCTGCTAGTTAGTAAGTGGCGTGTAATACTTCTGGCAATGTGGGAGTTCTCTTTCCATTTGGGTTCTTATGATTCACACGCATCTTAGGCTGGATCCAATTATCGTTGGATTTACTTGACACGACTGTCCACAGGTCTCTTTCAGATCATTCCTAAAAAAATTATTCTACTTCATCCAAGTCAGGTTCAGGGTCCATTGGTACATTAGAGATTTGAGAACCTGTAAAAATATTGATCACGGTTGGTTAGATGAAAAGACTCAGAACATAAATAAGCCAATGTTGGAGCTGTATCTTTCCTCTTTTAACAGAAGTTAGTAGTTTCCTCTTGCTTCTAGTCTGTTTGCTAAGCTTCTGTGGGCTCAACTTGTCTTGAGTCATCGCTTAGCTAGACACCTATAGATAATCTCCGTCTTTTCATCTTAATCCATGTTTGACAGCAAACAAGCTGTCAGACAACACAGTATTCCTATAATAACAGTGCATTTAATCGGAACTCATGATGAATTAGGACCACATAAACACTGAGTTCAGGTGGAAAGAAAGAGAAACCTGACAAGTTTTCTCCTCTATTTTGAAGTCAGAACAGAGAAGCTTTCTTCTGGTCATGATGGAGAGTCAATAGTTAACAACCTTTACTAGTGCAAAGGACATAAAACATAACATGTGATGCAGGATGTATGTGTGTGTGTGTGTGTGTGTGTGTGTGTGTGTGTGTATTCAGTATATCTTTTTACCGCTTGTGTGAAGTTATGCATTCAGCCTTGAATATGGGAATGTGTGTGTGAGGGGCTCAGGGTTGAAGGCATGCATCTGCATATGTTGAGTATGTTCGAAGTGGCTAAAAAGGCTCACAAGGGTCAGAGTCAACAGACTGGAAATATGACCAGGCATCTCTCGCCAAAGTCTCCTGAATCTAGGGATTAAAGACAGAGTTCAGCAAAGGTCAGGTTTACTGCTAGGTGGACTCCTCTCAAGTACCTCTTTAAGTGCAGGCAGAACAGGGAGTGTGGACACAGACATAATTCAGACTGCACTTAGCAGTCAACTTTGACTGACCTGAGACATCTTCTCCATAACTGGTTAAAGGGAGACGCAGACAGAGGCGGCAGGAATGAAGTTTAAGAAAATGGGCTGGTAGGAGGACTTTAAACGGATTCCTCTCATCCTTTCTCACGGATAGTCTGTCTACAGATGTACAATACTGAGCTTGGCTGAGACAAAAATACCACAACAATTATCTGAGGAGCAAAGAGATAATATAATACATTATTGTTACAAACTGACATATGTATTATGAATAAATAACTCGCACTCTCAAACACCAACCGACAGCACAAAAGAGGCACTGCCTATGCTTAGGGTATTGTTTATGCAAATATTATTATTTCCTTTCCATAATATACACAGACCAAGCAACAACACTAAAACCTGTTCCTGGTGTTACTGTAAAATCCATAGTATATACCATAAGAATTAAGAGTGAGATACTGTAGGTGCAAGCTTTCCCAGCTTTATATCCAAAGAGTTTATTAGATATATACAAGGGTGAGGTTGAAATATATTGTTCTTTCTATAATAATGGGAGTATACCAAAAAGAGGATGTACAACTAAAATTGTACTGTCGTGTCAATATCTATCCATCCTCTTGTCTTATCTGGATTTTGGCACCTGGGAAGTCAGAGGATAAATGTTTGCAGATTTTAGGGAATAACTTGACATACAATAGTTAATAATAATAAGTGGTTAGGGAGGGGGGGGGTGAATAGGATTTTGAAAGGTGATCCCCAGTGGACTTTGCCCTTGCATGTACTGTTGGAGCTTTTCCCTGGGATAGAGTGTAGACTACAACTGTGAAAGCACTCGGCGCTTCAAATGAGCAGTGTGTGCTCTACTGTGGCATTGGGTTACAGTGGCTGACTTAGCTGTAATGAGACATTAATGAAGATGTTGGGTAATTTGGGCTGGCGAGAGAGAGGGAGGCTGAGTAGGGAAGGAGAGAGGAAGAAAGAGGAGGAAAAGGAAGGGAATCACCAGCTGCTTTTCCAGATGATCCTTGTGAGGAGACACAGCTGTCCTCTCCACCCAACTCTCCTCCCTCTCTATATCTCTCTCCACCCTTCTTTCCCCTCTCCACAACACCCTTTAGAAACAGCTTCGGCAAAACGGCTGTAATGAAGATATATTACCAGAACTCAAGCTTAATCCATTGTTGCCTCACGGATCAAGTACCCCTACACACCTCTCCCTCTTAACGCGTGGACAGGAGTGTTTACCTCCATCTCTATCATACTGGACAGCTCCCCACTCTGTCGGTAATGTTTACGATACTCTTGAAAGGAGAGCTGGCAGAGGCTGCTTTAAGTGGGAGAGGAGTAAAAAAATCACGAAGGCAAACTGCAGTAGCGATGGAAAGCAACTTCCACACGCATTTACCTTGTAAAATTGGACTCGCCGGCAATTCCATGTGTGCTTGCGCGTAAACACATGAATAAAAAGCATATGCCAAGTACCTCAAATTCAAGAATGTGTTTCCAACAAGGACACAGAGAAGATGAACCACAGATGGAGAGCAAAACATTGGAGTCTAATCTTACGTTGTAAATGAGAAATGGAATTTTAAGGCTGAATGTAATTTTCTCAACACAGAATACTTAACAGTAAGTGCTCTCTGAGGATGTAATGACACCAGAAATAATAAACTGATGGGCACAGGCATCGATGCTTCATTAATCTTAAAGCCCTTGGTTCTGAAATATTCATCCAGGGTTGTAAGTAATGTCGATGAGGGGTTATCTGTGTCGGCCAAGCCAAACTGATTCGAATGACATGGTGTGTGCTCTCTTAAGGACGTGTCAGTGACACAGCTCTTTGATCGGTTGCGTTTGTTCATTACGCACATGAGGCACATATTGTGAAAAAAGGAACAGCTAGTAGTGAACAGCTAGGAGGGGAGCTAGTTTCCACATCGGACCCTTTACCCTCATTAATTGCAATACAAGGAAAAACGGAGATGGGGTCAGAGTCTGTGTCACTTGCTTCCTTGACAGGAAGGCCTCATAATTTATCATTCCTAACTCACTAAAATGCCACCTGGGAAGATTTACAGATACATCTCTGCTTTGTTCATGTGTCAAGTTTTCATGTTGCCAAGCATCATCATTACATCAAAGCTTGTCCTGTTATCTGTGGATTAGCCTCCAGTCAACTGGCAGGACGTAGCCACTACATGCTGGATTCTTCTGTGCATCCATGTGTGTGTAGCTTACTGTTTGCCGAGTGTTGGTGCGTTTCTCCTCAAAAAGAACAGAGTTATAACTCATATCCCAGAGGCAGCTCCGTGTGTGCATTTTAGATCGATTCCGAACGCCAGTGAAGACCTATACTCACATCTCACCTTAAATTTCATTATTATATAATAACTATACTAATATGACTCACAAAACAGAGCCACACAGATTTAGCAGTGATATAATGGGTAATTAAGCGACACAGTCGAAGTGTATTCTTTTAAAGAATGCGACCCCCATTGTGTTAAATAACAGTCACGGATAATAGCAAGATGATCAATAAAACAGAGCCACACAGATTTTGCAGTGATATTATGGGTAATTAAGAAACACAGTCAAAGTGTAGTCTTTTAAAGAACGTGACCCCTATTGTGTTATATAACAGTCACAGATAATAGCAAGATGATCAGTAATGATATAAACTGCATTCTGCGTGGGTGTTGCCAAACTGTTAACACAACACTGACATACTGTAAGCAGACTGTAAGTGTATATGGCAAACCACTTAGTAAACAGTTACTTATTAACACACTGAACACACGTCAATTGCACAGTGACGCAACCTTGTGATTCTGAAAGTTGAGTTTTTAATACAGTCCCAGTCTCTTATTATTCAGATTTAATGATTTTCCTTTCAACAAATATGGCTCAGAATAAATGTAACACTCATTATGACACTCCAAATGAAGGCAGATAAGTTAAAAGGGTGTTTATGAAAGCAATTTGACAGACTAATTTCTCACAGGCAGAGCAGTCAAAATACTATTCGTGACTTGAAGACAATACCAGCTCCCCTAAATGAAATGCTGTAAAAGTATCTCATTAGTGGAAGGTCAGCACTTTTTTAAGTGGAGTGTACCAATCAACATCCAGTTTAGTTGTGATGCGTTGCCTACTGTTCTGAAATGATCTGTAAAATAATAAAAAGGCTTTCATGTTTAATAGAAAACACAACATTACAGTACATTAATAAACAGGGGGAACTGTATTCTTATTTCAATATGAGCTGCAGCTTATTGGTATGAGCATCATTTTCTATGGAGAAGAATATACTGTAAACTTCTTTTCTTGCAATGTGAAGTTCATGGTTTTTGAATAAATCATTTCTGTTATTGTGATCTGTGGCGTTCGGTTTGTTGTTTGTAGGTTTGTTTTCAGAGCACAGCTGTAGCCGCCGAGTCCCACTCTTCGACAAAAGAAGTCAGCTCATCCGTCAGCTGGGGTTGTGAACCATAGTTTAAGAAAACCAGGCATTAGAGGGATTATACGGATGCTGAAGTGTTTACATAGCCCGACTTTAAGCAAGCTAGGTTATACAGAAGGGATCAGCATGCAAAAATGTTATCTCCTAAAGCCTTTTGCTGTTAAATCTTCACATTTAATATGCCAACAAACACATATTATATGCTTTCATATTTTAAGTTGCTGACCCAGTGTGACCCGTGTTAGTAATGCATTCTAACTCTAGTTCTATGATTACAGACTAAGCCCTTTGATAGGTTTCTAGAGAAATAGTTCACTATTTTGCGAAATATGCTTTCTTACAGAGTTACATGAGATAGTTGATACAACTCTCACATCAGACCATTAAATATGAAAATCCAGCTAATAGGTGGTAAGCTCTGCTCAGCTTAAAGACTGGAAATGGTTTGGAACAGCTAGATGAACTCTGTACAAAAGAAACAGAATTTGCCTACAAGTGCCTCCAAAGCAGAGCAATTAACTCATTTTAAACAAACAGACAATTGCATAAGTGTCGAAATGACTGAAAATAGGGGGGCAGTCAGCTTGTCATTAAATAAGAAGCTGGAGCCAGCGACTGTTTTAGCTCAGCTTTGCACGAAGCCAGAAAACAGGGGGAAGCAGCTAGCCTTAGTCTGTTTAAAGATAAAATCCGCCTACTAGCATCTACTAAAGACCACTGCAGGACTATCTCATGTCCAGCTGCACTGACTGACACGGGGCTAGTGGTAAGCTAAGCTAAGCAGCCGCTGGCTCTAGCTTCATGTTTAATATGCAGGCCAGGCGACGGCATTGATCCCCTAAACATTTCTATCTATGGGCAAGAAAGTGAGCAAGCACACAGATTTTCCCAAAATTGCTTAAATTTTTCACCTACACTCCAGTTTACACATACAAGCTTTGCCAATCAGGATGAAAACCTTGTGGGACTATGGGGGCTGGACGGTGAATACTAATTCTTCAGTGACTAGTGGATAAGCAGGGAAATTCCTCAATGGGGTTTTTGCACGTAAATTCTAAACACCCCAAGCCTCAGCTGGACTTTGTACAGTCAAGCTAGGATGACTTACTGCCCCCATGGTCCGCACGCAGGTGTGAGAACACGTAATCATCCCCCGGACGAACCTTTACTTAAGCAGGAGAATGAACTCACAGCACATCCTTAATTTTAACTGCCTGGGGGAGCAGATGCAGAGGAGAAGAGGCTCCAGACATTCAAACATTGACGCATCAGAGGGTGCCGGGTATGATGCTCACCGACGTGCTCAAGGGCACTTTGAGGTGAGCGGCGGGGGAGGAAAAACTGTTACTCATCCGTCCTCCTACACAGATTTTTACAGCCAGTCTGTGAATACAAGCCAACAACCAAAAGAAGGTTTTGTAACCTTTAGGTGGCCGTTTCTCCCACCTCTGAACATGTAGGAAACTATACCTTCTGTACAGTATATCCTCGAACCACACATACCTGGAAAAAACAAAGAAGTGCTCCATCAAAGTTCTAACAAGTGTTTCTAACACATTGGAGTGGCAACATAAATCTAATAAGTTCAGAATTTCTTAAGGGCTGCGGGATAGGAAGTCCCACAACTATAAATGCACTGTACAATACAGTGCATTTTTATGTGACACATGGTGACCTGTTTTGCAGCATGCAGCAGGTTTCTGTGGTACCTGGCACCAGCTGCTGTCCAGTCATGCTTATCGGAGCCATCCCCAGGTTGTTCATGGCTGTGGCCCAGGTGTTGGGGTCTGACATGGGCATCGTCATGGAGTTGGAGTCCATGGTGATGTTACAGCTCCCGTCTGGAGAGAGTCACGCAGGAGAGAGAAAGTGAGATTTTAGTTATTCAGCTACTCAATAAGGATGTACATTGATTTAGGTGGGTAAATGCTGGGTCCAAGGTCACAACCAGAATTACATTTTAAGGGCCTTAGATCTCTGGCTTCCTTTTATGACCAAATTCTAGTACTTTATTGACACTAGCGCTTTGTGATCTCCACCATCATTACAATTCTGCATTTGGCACAGGGAAAAGGACCTGTGAGGCCACTGTGACCCTGAAGTCAATGTGAATCTATATTGACTTTTACAACACTATCATATAGAATATATTCCTCTTCATGCAGCTGTTAACTCAACTTCTGGTCACAGGTTCAATAGCCTGGCATCTGGGCACTTCCTGTCTCAGTGACCTCTGACCTCTACTCATAAAGTTGCAGAAGCTGAAAAATGAGACTGAAAATGCCGTCTTTCTCGCGCACACACACACACACACAGACACGCGCACACACGCACACACGCACACACACACACACACGCACACACACACACACACACACACACACACACACACACACACACAAAGGCCACACAAAGGCCAGTACACAAGCACCTTCCTAACTGAGTCTTGCCAAGGGAATGCAACAACATCTGGCCCAAGACCACAACCGTTCAAGAACAGAGCCCTTATTTATCTAACAGATGAAGGTGAAGTATTTGACTTTGTGTAAGTTAAAGATAAAAGTAATAATCTTTCTGCTCGGAAACTTGAGAACAAGACCTGCTTATCAATCTTTTTTTTTTTTACAGCTTACAACTAAATTTCAAGAGCCCTCCAGAGGTCTCTTAAGAGTACCTCTTAAGTGACTACAGTTTAGAAACAGAGGTTAACTCACATCTTCTCAAGTATTTGCTTTTGACTTGAATAAATGACAGGATGTTATGCACTTCTCTTTTTGCATTCACTTTCCATGTATCCTCATTGGACTAGTATAAAGGTAAAATATTAAAATCCCAGTTCTTTTTTATTTTAGTTTCCATTTCAGCCATTCTCCTACGGTATTATCTCACAGAACTAATAAGGATTGTTTACACCTTACAATAAAACTTTTTTGAAAACTAAACTTAATGTTTTTTTTGCTAAGAATGAAAAAGAAATAACATTGGAGCCGCTGTAGGCCATATTCCTGCCACTGGTTTCCTGCTCTGATCAAAGCATGTGATTATTCATTGAAATTCTTGAAATCTATATATATTGCATTTTATCAATATATGTTGTTACTCTCACTTGAGAACTTTTTTACTCCTCAGTCGACTCTCTACAGCAATCTGCAATGTAATTCTTAGAAGTCTGAAAAATATAGGCCCTGAACAAAGTTCACCTTGACATCCTTTACAAAAAGGCATAGAGCAGCATTCATATAACATTAGCTAAGAGCAAAGTACAAACTCAGAAATTATTTCTGAGGCATAAAACACTGAAACTTCTCCACCCTACTACTACAAACGTATTCATAACCTGCCTCAAGAAACCTCGGGCTCATGGTTCTCTGCCAAATCCTAAGACTTGCATAAAAAAGCAAATATATTCAGATCCCCACAGAAGAAAAACCCTGCAGTAAAGTCAACAGGAACAAATCACACATTCACCGTCAGTTCATTCTCCCGATCCGAAGTTCATTTCACATCACTAAATACTCTTACAACTCTTGCTGGTTGAGCTCTCGCTGGCGGACCTGTAAATTACCGAGCGGCAGTGTCTGCTGGCTGAGCCACAAGCCTAACCTCCTCTTCCCTGACACCAGGTTGAACCGAGGTAACACAAAGTTGCACTGCACAGCACTGTTTACTCGTGCTCACAATGTGTGTGTTTGTAGGTGTGTGGCCAATGTTCAGGTTTGTGTTTGTCTGAGTACATACCAACACAATGGGCTAATTATCTAACTGACATTTTTAGATACAAAACAGAAAGATGTTCTCCCCTTGAATGTAAATATGACTGTTAATCATTAGTGTAGTTTGACATTTAAGTCATAAACATCTCATACAACCTGGCCACAGATTGACTCTTTATATTTAACTGTAATGATTTAATGCTGTATAGCTTTGCACCTTGTAAACAGGCTTTTACAAAGGGGAAACCATCCTATCGGCGTGCTTGTCATATAGCAACAGGGCCGTTTTGCATTGCCTTTCATTCTCTTAATTAATATTCGTCAAAATAAAATTCCACTAACACAGCAACAGTAGCCCTGCTCAGTCCCACTCATTAAAAGTTGGCTGTATGTTGCCATGGCAAGTTCCGATAACACATTCATTGTTGTGGTGTTGCTATGTTAATGTTCCCCACAAGAGCTTCACAGGCCTGTTAACCGCTGACAACCTCATTAGCCGTCCTGCTGACTGGATGGCACTACACTCAGGGACATAATACAGTGGGATGAGAGGAAGGGTCAAAAATAAATGTTTACTACACATCCATGATCATTTTAAAGTAGATTAACGACACAAAGAGAGATAAGAGTCTAGATGAAAACTAACGCAGGGTTTAACAACGGACTGCCTACTTTCTTGCTGGCAGTAAGATGTTAGTTTGGACTCTTAAGGTTGTCACAAGGTGGCCAAGTTGGGCCGGTGCCCATAAATAGTACTATCTCTCGCCCAGTGATGCTGTCATCTCTCCTCTGGGATCTTCCCACTCGCCACTCTCTCACGTCTTTTGAAACAAACCGGACTGAGTGCCAGCTAAGAGTTAGTCAGCACATAGCGCGGCGCGTTTGTGGGGGATGCTACTTTGAATTACAAAGCAAGGAAAAACATCAGTTACCCATTAGTTGAAAATGATGAATCAGTCTTCACAAGGCTTGTACTATTTGTCAGCAATAAGGTGCTTTGTGCTGGCTGAGTTTTTAAAGGCATCAACAGTTGCAACATACACAAGCCGATTATGGCGACAAATGCCAACAAATGTAGCTGGTAAGCTACAGAAGAAAAACTAAAAAAGCTTTAGCGTCTGTTAGAGACAGAGTTAATTAGGATAAAAAAGAATTTAAAAAACTCGCATACTTTGGTTCAGTTAAGGACAACTGAGGTATCTCCATCTGCTGTGAAGACTGTGAAATCTGGTTGAAACCTTTGTATAAGCTGCTACATGAACCTTTAGTTAGGTAAAAGAGGTTGTTTTTCTTTTTTTGTCAAAATTGGTCTTTGGTCATTTACAGAGCTTAAACCAGTTTCATACACTCAACATTTTTTAGTCTTTTTCATATCCAGACTAACTGGATACAAAGGTCCCATGGCTTGGAGATTGAGTAACTTTATTTTTCATACACAGTCACAACAGAGATAGGGCAACAACTCTTGAAGTCCGGAGGAAACTCTCTTTTTTGTCTAAAGAAAGACCTAAACACTTACGCTTCACAACCCTGACAACAGTTTTTATATTACACCAGACAAGTCATCTATAAGAAGGGTTTATCTGATTCCATTGTAATTTCTTTTTTTATCTGTCAGATATTTGCTTTTCATTTCGTCATGCTCATATCCCACTCACATCATCTGTCAGAAACAATACACGGCTCCGGTAGTGTGCAAAACCAATTCACTGAAGGTACCAATCTGACTCTGCGAAGCTGCGTGTCTCATTAAGTCCCAGTTGAAAGCCCTTTACTTTTAAGCTGCTGATTCAAGAGAAGACTGTCAGAAATAATGGGTTCAAGGTAAGGCAAAGTCTGATCACTGCTGATAATGAATGAAAAAACACCAACGAGAGACTCTCAACTTCCATCTTGTCAGTCTCAGCTATTTGCCACCAGTTGAGTTTGTCCAGAGGCCAATTCAACATGTGGTACCGTGCGGCTCCAGAAAAAAAATAATTTCCTGAATGATTGATTCTGTATTGAGTTGTGACTCAGACGCTGAATAAGTCATTAAGAGGGCTGAAATTTTATCATGTCTGTTAGACTCTGGATTAACACAGTAGCTGATTTAAGTAATATCATAATTTTAAATGAATAAAAAAACATATGGAAACTGCTCACCTTTTGACATCGTGACCTTTTTTTCCTTACCTTCATTATTGTAACAGACGGGTTGACTTGTGAGTGTTTAACTGATGTGTTATGAGTTATGCACTGTGCTCAGAGAGAGTAGCTCAGCTAAGATAAAAGAAGAGTTGCCAAGATTCCTGGGGTGTCAGTGAACATGTTGTGAGCTTGTCTTGTGAAGCGACTGTCAGTCACTCCAGCTACCTATGACAGTGATGTATGTGGGACGACTTAGACGTGATTGGCAGAGAGTTGAGCGGGATGTTTGCCGTTATTTCCACGAGTTCTGGGCTTAGGAGTTAGTCTGCATGTGGAAGTCGAAGCGATTAGCAAGTTCAGGCGGTTAACAGCAAATATTTTTCTTGTGTTGGCATTGGCTACAGCTCAAAGTAATCAATGTACCATTTTCTAATACATTGGCAGCCAAACCAAGTAATATCTAATCATCCTCTTATTGAGGCACGCTATAGTTTGGAATTATTTTGCATTGGATAACTGTGTTTCAAAGAAAACAAACAAAATTAAAATGCCAACAAAACAAGAAGATAAAAACATAGCCGAAATAAATCGCGTCAAATTCACTTTGAATTGCAGTGCGACATAATGTTACAGAAAGGAATTTATGTCTCCTGGAACCTACGCAAGGAAGGTGGTTATGGGTACAATGCGTTGAGTGAGCTGGTTGGTCCAGGTATGGTGTGAGGCGTGTGTTAAGTCAATCTGTGGTTTGCCCGAGGTGGCTGAGGAGTTTCCTGCAGTACATTACATTTCATTTCTCCGCCTCTGATCATGAAATTTCATTTCCACTTTAGAGCCAGAGTGTACCCTCTGCATATACATATACCATCTGATACACTTTCTGTCAATTCAGTCTGAGCCCCAAAGCCAATCGCTTTGAATCCACCGACATTACCTTTGCTCTGTGGTAGCCAACAGCCACTGGAGGGTGAATTAATTATTTAACATAAAGTATAGTAACAAGTAGGCATCTTCATATATAGTATTCCTTTATTTTTTTTTTATCTTACCTCTAAAAGCTCACAGCTATGTGTTTGAACTTCTTTCCTTCCCAAAGCCAAAACTAATGTACAAAATGAAGGAAATAGTCCTTAAATTAAGCTGTAGCCCACAACTCAACAGTTTAAAATCCTGCTTTCATCTTTCTGCTTCTCTTGTGATTGGCAGATTTAACATTGCAAATTAACACAGGGTTATGAAAGGCAGATCATGGCACCCCAATATTTTGCACATGTAGGTTATAATGTCATGTAATGTATCTTTTTTTAATAGGTCACTATGAAAGGACTCTGGTTAAAATGAATTTGTCAATGGGAAGTTGATTCCCCCTGTGCCCCAGAGTCATGGGCTTGTGAACTCTAATAATTGATTTCAGGTCAAGGCCTTACTGGTCTCCTGGACTCTCCTGATTGGCCTTCAGCGCCTCTAAATGCTCCCCCAAGGGGGTGGGGGGTGGGGGGCTGATGGGAAATTAAGCCATTTTAAGGCCTATTTGCTGTAAACCTCCCAGGCAAAAGAAAAGCCAGGGACTATTTCCTTCACAATGAATAAGTGTTCGACGGCAAACCACTATCCTAAAAGAGGAGGAAAAGAGGAACTTGCACTGAGATAGGGAGAGAGAAAGACAGTCACAAGCTGATGACAGAGGAGAGAGAAGTAGAAAAAGTGAAGTATAATAGATACAAAAAAAAAAAACTGGCGTCCTTTCATTTAGCTATCTCTTTGAAAAATTACATTGAATACTCTGGCATGATCATGAGAAGAACAACCACATTACTGTATATATAAGCTCATTAAATCAATATTAAAACACCACACAATTTCCCTCCAATGGAAAATTTTACAATTTGTTATATTATACTTATTAATATTTATATAATTATTCTAAAACACATTTGCATACTAGTATGTGTTTGCGTGCTTAAATGAACTGGAGACTAGTGGTAAGGGTTGCGCACTGGATTAGTGCTGTTTGGTATGATGCATACAAGTTGACATCTGATCATTTACATGAAAAGAGAAAACTCATAGGACCTGCGTACAAGTGCATCTTTAATCATGAAAACAGACGGCAGGCACGATAAAATGCATGGATTGCAAAACCTCCCTCTAGTAGTGGATGGCTTTATGACCTCACCGAGTGTGTGTTTGTACGCGCATCTTTGTGTGTGTATATGTGTCTTGATGCAGCTTCCTTACCTAAAGACAGCATCAGCACAACCAGGCAAGTGAAACTACATCAGCACAAAATTCGGATCATCCCAAATGAGAGCGATCTATCATAGTTTTACCACGTGCCAGGGCGGAAGTTTGTCCCTGTGAAAACAACTACAATGAAGTCTCATGTGAGAATTTTGTACTTACAAAAAAATTTTGGATAAACCTAATCAAGGCCAAAACATTTAGTTAAAACTGAAGGATGGGTGGGGATGTAGGATATATTAGTGTTTGTCTTCAACACTGATGGCACAGATTTATATCTTTTCTCATAATGGTCAGTCAGTCAACTTAGAAAATTCTTGGTTTTCAGTCAACAATCCTGAACCATAACCTTGTGGTCACAGCTGACTCACCCTGTGTACATAAGTTACCACTTTTGCCTGATTCTGTAAGAATATATGAATAGAAAAACACCAGTAAATGTTTCCCACACATGTGATATGCTAATGCAAAGCAGTTGCATAAGAACACAGTAAATTGTAAAGCCTTTTAATTCACACACACAAAGGTATAGTTCATACCCACTGTTACTCACTGACAATAAAAGCAATGGCAGTCAAGTAATGCTGTGTTGACTACACTTAATGTACAGGTAATGTACAGGGATTGCATCTGCTGGCACAACAGTTGCATGATATATTGGACAACTGAAATGCATCTGTTCCCAAACTGGCTCAAAAGTTCTCTCTGTAAGTTGGACAGACCTACACTGACCACTGACGTGTTTCTGTATGAAATAATGTTAAACACAGAGAATAATAACCTATTTGCTTCCTCTAAATCATCTTGATGTAATTAAAGGTAATTTCTAATGCTCTGTCCAAAACCTGCAATGACATAAAAGGAGTTGACCAAAATATTATCTACATTGCGCTTATAAAATCACCCCAGTTGCTCAGTTGAATCAACAACTGGGGTATCTAGTAGAATTTTAGAGTAGAATTTTATCCATAGTAATAAAATTAATAGTCATTGCCATCGTAATTAATTACTGGTAATATCTTTGTTGTACAAATGTTCCGACAATGAGACGCATCGCATCAAGGTTTCGACTGACAATTGTGTTCATTATAAATTGATTTAATTGTTATCTCTCCTGAACAATTTAGTATGGAAAGCATCAGAAAATTGTGAAAAATGCCTGTCAAATTTTCAACAGCCAAAAGTGAGATATATGAGAGGTCTGTTTTACCCAAAACTAAATGAGTTCAATTTAAAATCATATAGCACAGAGAGAGTAATTATGTAAATGATAATAAATACCAATTCAATAAAAATAACATGCATGTAATGCATCAAAACAAGCTTAACCCTCCAAAATCTTGATACACTTAGATCTCTCAAAAGATAAGTTTAAAGCCAACCGTGGATAACATGTGATTTTCTGGGTGTACCTGATAAATTGGCAAGTCGCTGTATGTCTAAGACAAATCAGGATACTCTACTAAACTGGCCATGCCTTTGTTACATTACATTACATTATAGCACTTAACATACAGCACATACAGTAGCAAAATTTTTCCACCAATCTGCCATAGAGTGAATTCTCATTCTAAAATCATGCTTAAAAAGACATAAAATACATCATATGATATCTGGTTATCATTCCATTTAATTGTAACCAACTTCTCTTTTTTGGACTGGCTGGAAACTTCCTGAGGCATATACTTTTTGCAGTTGTAAACAACTGCTCTTTTATTTCAGCTTATTTTTAGATGATTTGAGCAGATTCTCATCTTGTCAGGGAGCAGCATTTGTTCAGACGCTGAAGCAGGGCTTTTCTTGTCATTGACCTGAAGAGGCAGAGAGGATGCAAATACGTACTCGCCGAATATGTGTGTGGTGTGTGAGTGTGCGAGTTAGATAATAGAGATGGGAGAGAAAAGCCTGGGTCTCTATTACATCCATATAAATCTCTTCCAGCTCCACACTTCAAACAATCAACATGGCATTATGAGGTTTTGAGATGGACATGATGGATCAAGCCTCTCTCTTTCTACCCTTGAGGGTCTACTAACAGAAAATGTGTCTTCATCCCCTACAATTAATATAATCAGCCTTAATAGAAGCATCCATTACTCAGGCAGCTGCTATTGACAGGCAGGAGGAGAATGTTTACTGATGAATAATCAAACACAGGAAAATACTGTTTGGTCTGCTGATCCCAAAAAACCACCATGCATTCAACAAATGAGCTGTTCCTTATTGGTTCAGCCAAAGCGGATGTTTAGCCTGTAAACCTGTGAGTTTTATCTTAATTATCCAGGACCAGATGCTTTGTGAAAGTAACCAGAGAAAGGAAGAAATAGGCGACCTGGATGATTTCTTACCATACAATACATACATGCAAATACAGTTAACATTTTAGGTTTAGTAAAAAGGCAATGCTGACTCACTTTCTACCACTACATCACAAATCACACACCACAGCAGAACCAGCATACCATTATTAAAAACATAAACAGATGAGGAAGATGGCAGACTGTTTTGTCACACTAAGATTGCCATTACTTGCGGGGTTTGTTTTCACTTTGCTTCCTCACCAGCTCAGCTGAGGCAAAACACAACTTGAGGCAATGAGAAAGCTTTGGAACGGGTGATTCTGATGTGTTCATTCTCTTTTCTTTGTCTTTGACGAGTAACACCACTCACGTAAGTAGCATCCTGCTAAGTTTTTTCTGATTCCTTCAGGAAAGCAGCAAGGAAAAACTGGAGTCTAGAGACGCTACCTACGCTTCCTGCATTATAGACAGACTATGCCGTTCTAATACAAACAGACTAAATAAGAAATAACATTATAAAAGAGTCATCCGAGAACCAGTAAACATCTGTGTTTTGGGAGTATCTCTTCAGTTTATTTGATGTTTTATTTTCCATATTTTCCTCTGTTGGAGATAATTTTTCTGGTTTTCCAGGATGTCTGCAGCCCAGCTTGTGTTGGTCTCAGCTCTGACAACACAGCCATGCTCAGCTTACTGTATAACAAACAGAAATATACAAGACTGCATGCAGACAGTATGACAGTGAGGGTGGTGACACACTACGCGGAGACTTTCTTTGGTTTGACTTAAAAACATGTCTGAGGCAGTAAGAGCAGAGACGTTAGAGAAGTGGATTTGTGACTGAAAGCTACTTATTTGAGTTTCCAGGCTGATAGGGAAAAAATGCGGGAGGAGAGACCTAAAAACTAACGCTCTCACCAGCCTAAAAAGCCATCTATTGGCCCTGATGAAGGAACTTCATCATCAACTGCTGCAGTGGAGCTGCTTAAGGCCCAAAAGTAGAGGACTGTGGCTGGACCAGGCTCCTCAGTGAGGGAGTACGCAGCTGTGCAGCATGTATGCGAAGCAACAAAGTGTGTTCATGTCTAGGCAAATTTTACAGGTTGAATTAAATAATTGCATCACTTCAAGTAAGCCACTGTTATCTTGTGATTCTCTAGTAGCTGAATGTTAGACCGATGTAATTTCTTGTACACTTAAAGCCCTAGGGAAGCAGCTGCTAGATCATCTTTAGTCTCTGGAATGTAAAAGATATGGACTGGGTATCATCTCAAAGAGATTTCATCAAGTTGCTCACAGTTTCTGTTAGATTACTCAATTGTTGGCCTGAAACAATATTGGACAAATAAATTCAATGACTGTTTACAAATCGGAAACAGATGAGGTTCCATTAACATGACTTAGACCAAATTTATAGTAAAAATGACTTAGTGCAGTAAGCAAACTGGATTCAGTTTAGACTGCTGAATAAGTTACTTTGTCCTGTGTGCTAGGAATTTGAAAAAAAAGTATCACCAGTGAAACATTATGTCCCTAGAGGTTTTACAACACAATGATTCATTTAGAAAGCAAATAGAGTCCAGAAGGCTAAAAGTAGAATACTCTAAAATGCACAACAGTAAGCCCAAGAGTGATTTAACAGCTGCATATGAATGTTAAATTAGAGAATTATTATCCTCAGACAGCTAGCATAATGCCTTGATGAAATAAGCTCTACTAAATCACTAATCAGCACTCTAAAAACAGCTAGTCTCCTCATATGGGATGGTTAAGACCTTTCTGTGATCGCAGAGGCAGTCGTGTGAGAGTTAAAAATACTGTGCACTGACAATATAACAGCATAACCAGTAAATGTGGGTTTATCTACATTCTACAAAAGTCTCTGCAGCGGTGTCTTTTTTTTGGCTACATCGCAGTTGATGAATAAAACCTTCAACTATTCTCATTATCGCTGCTGAGAGCAATTGCAGGAGAGGCAGTCGAGTACAAGTCTGTACACAGTGGACCGTTCAAATGCCAGTACATGATTATCCAGTCACAGAGGTGTTTGGTAATTAAGCGGAGGAGCTCTGAGGTCCCAGAGCTGGTCAGCATCAATCCTGACAGAAGCTTGACACCCAAGCAGCAGGACCGAGGGAGAGCAGGGGGGTTAGCAGAGGCAGCCTCTTCCTGCTGCCGTTGCTCGATGCTCAGCCCCCCAGGCTCCCCTCGGACGAGCTGGGATTATGAGCGCTTCCTGCCGACTGGCCGCGGTGGCTCAGTGTGGGTCTCTGGCAGTGAATGCTTGTTTGCTGTAGTGTGTGTCTATGTTTCGTGTCTCTAAAAAACATGCCCGAAAAATCATGAGAGTTGTGACCGGGACCATGGAAACAAACATGAGTGTCACTGGTTACACATCACTTGGCACTGATTTGCTTTGTTTCACTCGGTTTGAACCCTCCAGTTGGGTTCTCCCTTCGTGATCTTTACATTGTCCTGACAAAAAAGATGATGGAAATATGAAAATGGATTTATTTATAGACAATAAAATACTCTTTCAACTTATCCCCCAAGAACGTGCTTTAAGCATATGGTACATCAAATACCATATGGAATAAAAAAAAAATTGATTTACTATACCTATTAAATGTCACAGCTCAGTATGAAAAGATATTAGATGAACAATGATAGGCACACCGGTAATTACTATAGCAATGACTAGAAAGGCCTCCCTTCGAAAACATAATTGGAAAGAGTTCCAGTTGTGTTCCCGTAATCAGAGCGAAATATTGAGAAGCAGCGTGACAGTGGGGCGTATGGCTTATATTCGAGATTAATTAGAAAAAAAAAACACTTTAAATCATGCAAATATAACTATATGTGCTCCAACATCCAAGCTGTGAAATGCAAAGTGGGTTTCTCAGGTGAAGTTGTGAATTAATTAAAGATGGCAGCTTAAATATCCCCCCCCCCGGGATTCATCTCACTCATCCATTATACAGTGAGTCAGGATATGACTCGAGGATTCATCACAGTGGCGTGATGAGTGCTGGCCAATGCATTCAGTGACGTTCAGCCCTTCCTTACTCAACAGCCAGTCAGTCATGAAGACAAAATGGATTTGTGCAGACAAAGAACCCCCTTATGGCACACACACACAAAAAAGAAGCCTGAAAGGGACAAAACAAACTTTTAACAGCCACGATAAAGATAAAGTCAACAGAATAATGGCTGTCAAAAAATCTAGCACAGAGGGCTGTCAGTCAAAACAATCCCTTTGAGATGTGCAACAGAGAAAATACTCTACTGCCGTCTTGTCACTCACACACACAATTCCTCAGAGAGAAAAAAGAAAAAAAGGACAAAAGACTGAATACGCTGTTGATTTTGGGTTATGTGGGAAACATATCGCAACAGTAGAGCAGGTAAAAAAGTGCGGTCAAAGCCGAAACACACATTCAGAATTTTAAAACAAAGAGAAGAAAAAGAAGTTAAAATGTGAACGGGACCATTCTCACTTATGTTTCAGTGCTTTAATTTTAACTTCTTTAAACCTTCCTTCAGAAATAAAATTTTAAAGGAGGACATTCCCAAACTTTCTAAGACTCCTCCACTGTCTTTTCATAGAGTCAAATACAAAAAGGATATAATGAGTTTTAATGGGAATATATGTGAGATATGAAGACGGTAACAACTTACTTTGTTTCTCATTATATCTGTGAGATCACTGGATTCACAATGGTTGCAAAGTTACACACAAGAGATAGAGAAATCATTCCAAACATCTCTTTGGGGACTATTTAATGGTAGAAAGCATCAATCAGGATAGTCTAGCTGTTTACATCTCATTTAAAAATATGTCTGGTTTGATTTATCACATAGTGACCCAAATTAATAAAAAAGGCTCCACACTGACCAATAAAGTACCACTTCTCTGTCTAAGTGGGTGTCTGGGGAAAGAAGTCGCTGAGATGTAGGCGTACAGTCAGAGATATTTATCCATACCCTTGTCTCCTCTCTCTGACTTTCTCTCTCCCTTCCTGGCTTCCCTTTGAAGACATGAAGATGCTTGCTTCAAAGTCACATGCTATTTAATTCCGAAAAGGCCAGCGCTTTCAAAGTCTGGTAATTATGGCTCCCTCTCTCTCGTGTCTGAAAATTAACAGCAGGTAGTCTCTAAGAGGACCAGATAAAGATGTACTCAAGTACATGACAGAAGTGGAACATATATGTGCTAAAATCACACTCGACGCACACGTGGTGATGTTTATGAGGCAGCACCTAAGCGGTGCTGCAAAACTTGCTCAAGTCCAATTATTAGTGTTTTCTTAAATGCGCGTTGTTGTTCCTACTAAGCTGGGGGTTTTTTTATTTTCCAGTTGTTAAGTAACTCCATGGATAACTGATGCATGGCCTTTAGCTATAAACTCAAAGCAAACTATAATTTTTTACACAACCCTTGGTCCTAAACCTACACCGCACTGCTGCAGGGAAAGCCAAACATATCATGTCCATGAGTTGGACTATTCCATCTCGAAATACCAACTCCCTGCATCAGCTGTCATTAAGATGAATGATAATGGTTAATTCCATAAAAAATGGTGATACTGGGGAGTCAGCGGCATTTATTTACACTCTCTGCACTCTCTTTCAAATCATATTCAATTAAACCACACAGCTCTAAATATAGCATTTTCGAAACAGAAGTTGCAAAGTGCTCTTGAGGGAAGAGAAGCATCAGTAATGAGCATTTTTTAGCTTCTATGATGTGATGTATATCTGAAAGAAACATAATGTATTGACAAGAGGGATTTGATCGAAAAACATTCAGATCAAGAACAGTTTGATATCACGGCTGCGATTAGCTCATTGTTTCCATATAGGCTTTGACTGGATGCAATTATGACTGTGCCCCACCACGTCGATTTAAAAAAAAAAAAAAAAGGCTTTTTTTCGAATGAATTTGAAAGAAACCAGGAAATTACTTAACAGTGAACACAGGGACAGGGACAGGGATCCGCATGCAATGCCTTGCATGTCAGGCATGTAAATCAAAATGGAATCAGTCATAAAACTGACAGGCACCAAAGGGAGAGAAACTCGAATGTTGTTTTTTTGTTTTACGCTGCAGAGTTTTGGACCAGTTGGAGTTGAGACGGAGAAGAATTTCTGAGGCAAACTAAAGAAAACCCTTTATTAAAATTGAAATAATTTCTCAAAATTATCCCTGGGCAAACACATTTTTTGTCTTTTTTTCTTTTTTTCCTTTTGCAGATGAGTTCCATATAAATGTGAGGACACTAGTTTTGCTAAATTCACAGATTAAGGGGCAATTTTCAATGGGAATCTGTTAACATTGTTAATTTATGTTTGTTTCCCCTTTATTTCTCTTGAGGTTTTCAATTACTTCCATGTCAATGAATTCCAAAAAGGTTCACCCTCCAAAAATGGGAGAGCTGTTTCAGCAGAACCACTCCACCGTTTAACAAACAAAATTGTTTTACAGAGAGAGCAAATATCATACCTAATGTTTTTGAACTCACTGTGTTAGTAATAAGAAAGGTTGGATAAATATGATCAAATTTCTGTGATGAGTTGTGCAGGTAGAAGCAGACCTTGAGTTATTTCACACTTTCAAGAGGCCAAGAAATCGGCTGATAGTGAGATCAAATGCATGCCCAAGATGAAAGTAGTGAATTTTCCGTAGTATGTGAAGCTATGTCACATACTATTGATGTTAATAGTTATATTAGTGATATGCTACAGGAAACAAAATTTGTTGGTTGTTCGCGGTTTGTTCTCGTTGTGGCCATAGTTACTTCATGTTGCTTCTTGAAAGCTCTTACATCTCAAATGTGAGAGTCATGTTTACCGACTTTTATTTTCCCGGTTAGATTTTCCAAGAGCCACCATCATCTATGCAACATTCTTCGACAGCTGGTTGAAATAATGGATAATAAGAGCTTCACACAAATAACTGAGGCTTAAACTATAAATGCTTGAACAGCATTTCTAGCTACCAATAACATAACTTTGACTTTGATGAATTACATGTCCCCAGTATGTCTCAAGTCTATGCAATTATATTTTCATATGGAACTGGACCACTGGTTGCATAGAAAAAAACTTCATCCATCAAGGTAAAACACTATGACTTGGAAAATGGTGACCATAATTGAATAAACAGTGCAGTCAAAATACATTCAGGAGTAAATGTTTGTGTTAGCTAAACTCCAGTGCACTGGATTTGAAATGAAACAATGATTAAGAGGTCAGACAAAACAAACAGTGTAGATGATGTAGGTGTTTTAAACATAGCCCTGAAATATTAAACAACAGAAATTAATCAAATGAGTTCATATAAAAGTGTGTTTGTTTTTCTCCTTGTATAGGGAGAGTTGAGGTGTCCACATGCAGATCAGATGCAATGTATAACATGGTTTAGACAATCATATGTTCTGCTGAGATTAATTTTTTACATGAAACATGGTTTTTAACTGTGTATTTTTTTGCTTATGCTATTGTATTCGTACCTAATGTGTATATAAATTAATGTTACTTCGTACATATTTGGATGACCTGTTGGTGTGAATTGCAAAACTGAAAAGGCAAAATGAGAAACACACTGATCATTCTCAGATTGTAACTATGCAGGACTGAATTAATAAATTAAGATGATCAGGGTATTCCCGGTGTGCGCTGGAATTTCTAATTTTCTTCACTATTCCAACTATTTTTCTCTCAGCCACTACACCGGTCTTAAGAAACCTGCATTCTTACTTCTCAAAATTGTCAAAAAAAACATAGACTCTTATTCACCTCATGTTTCAACTGTGTCTCTGATATATTCTGATTTTTCAGAATATATCAGCCTCGGCCTGATGGGCTGCTTCACTTGCTTTGACTCTCCTTTATTCCTTTTGTTTAGAGGCCGCAACATCAAATGTCACAGCTAAAATAAACTCTAGACCTTTTACTTTATTCTTTTTGCATGAGGTAAAACCAAACACATCCACTCAATTTCTCCATCCATCCATTAGATATACTGCTTATCCCCTTTGAGGGTGGCATGGGGCGAGAGGCAGGGTACACTGTGATAGACAGGTCACCAGTCTATCACAGGGCTGAGATACAGAGTCAAATAACCAGTCACGCTAACATTCACACCTAAGGGCAATAGAAAGTCACCATTACCCTGAACTGTGGGAGGAAGCCAAGGAACCTTAAGGAAACCCATGCAGGCACATGAAGAACACACAAACTGGGGTTCAAAACCAGAACCTTCTTGCTGTGAGACAGCAGTGATAACCACTGCACCAATGTGACTGCCCAAATTCTGATGATAATAATAATAACAATATTACATTTCAAAATATGCAAGTATGCTTTGCATGGTAAGTTAAATATTTGAATAGCCAATCATGCGATTATCACTGTTATCCCATTGGTGTGGATGTCGCAGAATAAAAACAATGGCACTGTCTAAACACCATGACTGCACTGTGTATCTGATTTGTGATAAATGGACAAGGACAACAGGGACAAATTCATATTGCCCTCACACAAAGAAATGTGGACTTTCAGACTTAATGTGAAACTAATGTAACATTAACAGTGCAAAACAGAACAAAAACAAAAACAGGCAGTATTTGACAAGGTATTTACTACAATAATATTTTGAATGAACTGTGGATGCCTGATAGAGTAAATACCTACAATATATTTTTTTATGAGTTCTATAACTAATACTGAATGCTTGAAATCCACTTTCACACTTGCAGTTTTTACTCTTAATCCTCTCTACTCCAGCACATACCCATAAAGTATCTTTATGAGCAACTTTCAAACACTAATTGTCTGAATTTCAAGCAGTTATCCATCACTTGTTTACTTCCACATATGCTTGACGTTAGGGCACCTTCCCCACAGTGTTCACTGAGTTATATACAGCAATAAAGTATGAGCATAAAAATAGACTAAACACAAATGACACACTCAGCCAACAAAACATATACATACAGATACTGAGTTACAACAGTGCAAAACAGCAAGATTTCAATTTTCCTTTAAGGGCAAGAATCCTGTAATGATTGTTCATGGACATTTATGTTCCAGTGGTTGCTGATATGATTCTAAAAAAGTCCAACTGGGAAGAGGAAGACTTCTGTCTCATTGTCCTCCTGCAGAAACACTGAAAAAAGACTGAGCTGACAAGTTACCAAGCTAGAAAACAAATGTTCAGAGAAGTTCAATTGAACTTCTGGAGAACCATCAATTGTTTTTATGCACTGATTCATGTTTGTGTTTCTTTTAACCTTAACCATTTAATAGCAGGGAGGCTTGGTTAGTAGAAACACTGTCCTACTGATGTAGGAATGAGGTCCACAACATGCTGTGAGCAAGCGGCAGCACTGCTTCAGTGTCCCTGAGAAAGACAGGGAATCTACATCAGAGCTAGAAAAGTGAAAAAAAAAAAGATTTTTTTTCATGGGGCTCATGATGTATAACATGATTAAGGATTTATTTTTTGTTTTGGGGAAGACAGTTTCATATTCCTGACTGGCATAATAATTTTTTGGGGATATCAGTTGGGGCACACGATTAAATCTTTAGCCATGCGTCAAACATTGAGCACAAAACATGTGCCCAAAAAATGGTTATTCTTCTCATTATTGGTTATTCTCATCTAGCTGATATAGCCACACAGACTCTTGAGAAACTCTTCTCTGAAAATCCTCCATCGATTTGGTGTGACATTGCCTCATCAAAGGTACGGGCACTATAAATCATCTTTTATCAGCTGTCAGTGGATAAGGTAAGATACCTTGAATAAGTGAACTCATCTGCAGTACTGCCCATCTTTTACTGTCAAACGTGAAGGTAACAAAGCTGATTGATGCTGAAAGGGTTTGCAACTTCTTGTGAAAAGTTACTTCACCTTTAGTTTCCACGGTCCAGCTTTACAAGGATACATGGCAACTTGACGTGTAAAAATGGCAAAACCACGGACTGAATGTCTATCGGATCCATTCACTAGTGTCTATCTCCAGGTTTTCAAGATGCCAGGAGTTTGTGAGGAAAGACAAAAACGGACTAGAAAAATGAGATCCCTCCCTGAACCACAACATGAAAATTCACTGTGCCCCATAGAAGAACTGGCATACCAGGAGCTCCCACATTTGTGGTATTCGTAAGCGGAGTGACCACAGGGGGCAGATGGTGTGATCGGCCAATGGGCCCGGGCTCAGTGGGGGCCAGTGTTAAGCTACTTTTTGACTGGATGGATGTCTGTGCCTGACTAACTGGCCTGCTGACTGGCACTGATTGAGTGATGAAGTCACAGTGCAGCTCCAGCGTTAATGGATGTGTTTTGTTTTTTTTTGTTTTTTTAAATCTAGCTAGGTGGTAAAATGGAGCAAAAATAAAATCCGATGCATCAAAACACAAGCGAGAGAGTTAGAAAATATTAATTGTATCCTCTATTCCTCTTACGTCTTACTCCTCATCCAGCTCGTCCTTTCAACAATGATGATGCGATGATGATTGGCAGGACTAGTTAGTCTAAAATTACTGCTAGTACTACTAGCCTGACAGTGGCTAACAATGAGGCTATGAATTACAGCATAGTATGAAGGTTGGGAAGATGACATTTTAAAAACGGACCATGATATGTACAAAGTTTCGATCACCTGTTTGGATAGTTCCACGGAGGATGGGGGAATATAACAATGGACTACACTAAACCACAGCATGCTGAGCAGGGACAACAGTTGGTAAGTGAAACATTAAATAAGTGAGAATTTGTGTTTAGTGATGCAACAGGACGGGATGGGATTTATCAGCTATTTTACGGTTGTGAATTTTAAAACAACTTCACAGAGGAGCCCCTCGAGGAAGCTCAGCCCCCTCTGTGCTGACCGTGTAGACTCCACCCCTAGTAGTAAGGTAATACACAATGGGTTGGAGGGGGGTCTCAGTGGGTAGTCCTGGAACTGCATCTCTCCCTGGTCACATAAAGTGTGTGAAAGATGGATCCATACATTGTAAAGACACCTCCATTAGTTAAGCAATGTGGACTGCAGAGGGTGTGGCAATGTAATGGATCTGTTTCCCAACTAATGGCTCCTCTGTGATCCATTTACCAATAAAAAGAAATTGCAGCTCTTTCACGAGACCAGTCAACTCCTTATCCAGCCATCTCCTGAAACCGATGAGATTTCACAACGTAAACCTTGGTGCTGTTTCTTTGTGTAACCAAGACAGATTACTGTTAGATAACAGAGACAGAAACTGGTATTTAGAAGGCAACAAAGACCCTCTTTGCAGAAGATTCAGCCTATTAAAATCTGGAGCTATTTTCATCAGTGGAGATATCTTTTAAATCTATGATTACACTTTTGAAAGAGGTAGAATAAGCTGACCATTTTAAGGTTTCAGCAGGCACTCAGAAGGAGAAACTCCAAATGGGTCACGGCAAAGGAATGACTCCCTTGGAAATAGTCCAGTTCCCCAAGGGCCACAATACAGGATAATATAATGACATGGAGACTAAGGATTTCACACGTGGGAAAAAGTAAATGTGTACTGCAGCAAGTTCTTGCCATTATGGGGCCTTTTCACAACTGTGATTATCCAAGTCTGCTGTTCAGCACTTAGGAATACTTTATCAATGCCAACCAATTACAGCACAGGAACAGGACTCGGGCATTTAGAAGAAGCCAGGGAAATGATGTATGAGAAAATGTCAGCAGCTTAAGAGAACCAACCAGAGCTCTTATCTTGCCACGCCTCTCCATACAGACAGTTCTGAATCTATTGTGACAGTAATCACGGCTGATGGGATATTGTTATTGTGGAAGTTGGAGGTGTAGGCTGCCGTCACCAGTTCATATCTCTCAGTCTGTTACAATAAACCTCAAAAGAGTTTTGGATATTTCTGAACCTTCCTGATACTTGATGGTTAAAAATTTTGCAACATTTACTAATGATCTATTTTTGAAAGGATGCAGCTGTGTCTGTATTTGTTTTGTGTGAAAGAGAAAAAACGGCAAGATAACCCACATTTAACAGCACAAATTATTGTTTTGCTGCGTTTAACAATGTTTCATAGATTATAGTCTTTTTTTTTTTTTTTTACGTGAGTTTATAATGTTCATTTATTACTTTGCCTCAGCAAATGTGAAAAAACTTTGGGGAAAAAAAATTATCTGCTTGTGTTTTGGATTTTAGTTTACAGAGTAACTGAGATTAAATTGTTCATTTTTTGTCTGCTACAACATACAGATATGTTTGGAAAGATCTAATTTCCTCTTCTTATAGAAGAAAATTAGAAATCGAAACACAAGGGAGAAATTAGTACACATAAGATAGCGGGCTGCTACACAACACTAGAGCCAGAGTTTTAAAACAACAACTACATTAGCTTCCTGCTAAAGTCAAACATGACACCTTAGTTTGATGAATGAGTGACCATACAAATATTAACCAGAGAAAAGCGAACAGCTAAGCGCTGTTTACAGGCTAGATCGATGTTCAGCTTCAGCATATAAACAGCATTTAAATGTTCATGCAATGTCTCCACAAGTTTGCTCACTTTGTGTCTTGCCAGAGCTCAACCTGCCAGTTGCATTAATCAAACATCGACACGCCCCCCTCCTGCCCAGGTGAGAGGAAAAAGACCATTTTGGATATTTCCCCAAAGAGATTTTATCTATTAAAAAAAGGATTTACAACAATTTAAGAAAAAAAAAAAAGGTTGACATTATTTTTGAAATCAAAAGAAGATTCATGAAAATAAAAAACAAAACAAAAAACCACCAAAAAAACCTCTACATTTCTATCCCCTGGATCATCCTCTTCAAACTAGACCTGCAAGCATAAGACGAACACTCTTTTATTCCCAGTTGTCCTGCCACTTGATCCAGCACTCTCTTTGGAGCAATGCCCAGCCTTATGAGTCGTTACTTCTGGGATTTTGCATATATCAACTAGTTCTGTTATTACTTAAAGGCACATGATTACTAATTGACAGAGTCCACTTTAAAACACAAAGATAGTTTTAGAGCTGCTGCCCAAAGTTTCCATCCCTCTTGCACGCAACACTGATAAACCAAGGTTGGACAGAGAGAATGAGCGGCACTTTATGGTCCCTGAAGGCAACAGCGGCACACATGGTCACGCATAAGTATTCATCAGCAGAGACAGACGTGTCACGGACTGTCACGTGTCATCAAACTTGATGGAGAAACTTGACAGCCTGACCTAATCCTCTACATGAAAGCTTCTGCAATATGAAAAAAAAAAAAAAAAAATACAACATGGGCGTAACCTCCAGATGGTCCATCAGAGAGTACCAGTCCATCCATCTAACCAGTCCATCGTCATCACAGTGATGTACCACCTGGGCGCTCCATGAGCAGGAGTAAGAATCATGAGGTATCTAGCTATGCTCACCTGCTTCATCCATTAAACCTTTCAGAATCAAGGTCGTTGTTATTGTTTTAATGGTTGACCTTTCTTCTGCCAGTGAGATGACTGACTTCAGTTCTGACTGAAAGCTGTGCAGCAGTGACAAGAGCGGGAAGACACTGATGGAGTGATGAGAGGAGATAAGACACAAGAATATAATGAGAGTAAGATTAAAAGGAAAAGTGAGTAGAATAAAGCAGGGGAGGGTGGAGCATAGCATTCTATTACTGTCCTCTAATGATGGAATAGGGGAATTTGTGGCCATTTTTAGGCACGAAATGGTAAAACAGCATTAGTCCTTTATTTACTTTTACTTACTTTATTCAGATAAAATGGAAGAAGCAGCACTACTGAAAACTGCATGTTTGGGCTCATGCAATATACACTTTAAGTCAGTCCTTTTCAGGAGTGACTGGAAAATCACATGAACAGCTGCTGCACCTGATTTATTGCTGCTGACTAAAATCTGTGGCATTTTTTTATTAGATACACAAGAGATGAGAGAGATTTAATGCAGGTCAAATCAGTGATTAAGAAAGACATTGAAGGAGATAAACTATTAGACAATATCTCATTAGTTAAGCCAATAAAAAGACATACAAAAGTAGCTGCTTGAAGGACTGAATGTAGTTACCTCCTCCGAAATCCTTGTTGAGCTGACAACATTAGGTTATTATAATGTAGCCATGACCTTCTTCCTGCGAAATGAATAGATACTTGCAGTACACGCATGCAAAGAGTCTTCCCTTCAGCAACATACATCAAAATGAACTGACATCAGATATTAGCGGCAGCTGATGAAAATCAAATGAACTGCAACCGGGCTGTTTTACATCTTTATTCTGTATTCTTCTTTGTGTCACCTCTAACTTGAAAAAAAAGTGTGGCGACATAAAATTTTGCACCCTTGGTGGTAATTGGCAGCAGGCTTAGTGAATATCCCTGAATATGTTCACCTCATCCAATTCATATAATAAGGAAAACTTCTACTATGCCTGCTGTCAAGACACAGATTACATACATGGAGTATGTACCGTATTTACTCAAAATAGATCTACCTTCCTTACTGGAGATCACCTGTTAATCCCCCAGCAATGCTGTACCGGCCCTCAAAAGTTAACCATCTAATCATTTGCTGTGAGTTCGGATTAAATGAACAGCCCCTCCTTATTATACGGAGACCTGAGGGGAACAGAAACCCATAAGCTGCAGCAGGGGAGTGATAAAAGGCTGTTAACAAAGTGTCTGCTGTGTTGATACAAACATTGCAACGCTAAAACACCCTGCGGCCCTCATAACATATATGAAATGACACTTCAAAGAGACAAGACTTGTTGTGACTGCCAAGTCGTCTCAGAGATTTGCCAAAGAGCTGACAGTACACTTTGACCATTATCTATCTACCATATGCAGGACAATAAACATGAGTTGATTTTATTTAGAACTTTTGTTATTGAGGGGTTTTATCAAAATGTTTTTTTTTTCCTCCTACTATTTATGCTACAAAATTAATAACTCCCATTTTGTGGATGGGGTAACTGAGATAACATTCCTGGCTTATCTGTAACTCTGTTTAATTTGCTATCATATCAGTAAGATCTGTTGTAAATACTGTAAGTTTATCTTGTTTTATCTCAGAAACAATCAAACCAATGTGAGAAAAGTTCTGAAATATGGTATAAACACTTTAGACAATTAAGATCATGAGGATAATTTCGTGTACACACAGCAGCAAAATGAGGAAAATCTGTCTTAAAATATGACTCTGTCACTTGTGTGGGAAGAGATCAGAGATCACACAAGACAGAGTGAAGAGCAGGAGATGATGCACCTCTTGTTTTAGGGGAATTTAATTCTTTCACACCGGGAAGTTTGTCAGGCAGATGATTACATTTTCCCGGCGCAGTGGATACTTGCTCTTCTAAAGGGTCAAGCCGAGATGGGTACAGTTACAGAGATAGCCGAAAAAGCATCGAGGAAAAGTCACATGCGTCTTTGAATTAAAACCACCATACTTCCGAAAATATTAACATCCAAATACTGCCTCTGTAAGCTACTGCAATTTTCATCTTGTTCTGTGGGAAACGTATAACAGCTAAAAATAAATATTTCAAGAGAGTGGTTAGGGAACTCTGCATGAATGACTTTTACCCTATCAAGAGGATCTGTATGGCAATATCAAAATGAATATGGGCTTTTTGGTTGAGAGTGGTTTTACAGTCAACAAAAACATAGAACATAGGAAATGCAAATATGTTGGCTTATTCCCAACAGAGGAAGTCTCACAGTAATAACGAGAGGGGCGGAGAGAGGCAGGTAGAGCCCTGGGCCAAGAGCTTGCTGCCAAACAACAATAAAAAGCAATTGTGTGTGATAGATCAAGCTGTGAGAGGAAGATGAAGGTCACGACAGGGTCAGATAGATAGAAATCCTAAGTGATCTCGCCCAGCTTTCGCAAAGACCCTCCATGGTGCTACAGGAGTCACTGAGGGGAGACAGACGGCACAGAGGGAAGATACCATATACAAAGAAAAAAAGAGACAAAGAGAGAGAAAAAAGAAACTATGGCAGAATCAGTGAGTGAAGGAACTAAACAAGGATGGATCATGAGACAGTGGGCCCCTGGGCACAGACATGTAAAAGATCCCCCACTCTTAGAGACTGGAGCAAGGCCCCAAAGAATGACTACAAACTGTGTGAGTCTGCAGTTTTTACTCATTTTGTTTGTATTTGCGTTCATTTTGCATCTTTTTGTGGTTGTGTTTGTGCATCTCTGTAGTTATTTTGTGTCTCTTTGTAGTTATTTTTGTCTTTTGTTGATAATTTGTGTCCCCCTAAGGTCATTTTTAGCATCTCTTTGTAGTGGTTTTGTTTTTTTGTAGTTGTTTTTTGCAGGTAGCAGTTTCAAATAACAGTAGCTTCAAACTGAAGCTCCACCTCCAACACTCTGAGCCCATGGGCCCTTTGCTTGGTAGGCCCCTCAGCAATCTTTCCCTGGATCTATAAGGTCTCACCGGACTTCTGGGAGATGACTAGTTGACCTCTGGAGCTTCTGCACTGCATGGCTGGCTGAACACATCGAATCCCACTGCTAAGCCAGTTGAGAGAGGGGCTGCAAGTGGTGGCCGGGGGCGAGGCGGAAAGCTATGTGGTTGAGGTGTGAACTGAGCTTTTCGCACATTTATCATGGTCAGGTGAGACACTGAATGAACCTGAGCAGCCACCCATCCCTGCTCCTTACTAAAGATGATGGAACACCAGAAACCACTGGGGCTTTCTAGGAGAACACTAAAGGACGATATAGATTACTAAGGAAACAGTACAGAGACACACAAAAGTGCGCATCTCAGACTAGCATACTATTAATTTCAACTGTTTCACTTGTGTGCTAAAGCTCAATGGCCTTGGCCTCCTCCTAAAAATCAATTAAAGAACAGATTTAAAAAGCCTTATAGGAGTGTGACGACTGATGAGTATTTAAAAATCTTTCTGCGTGTGTCACCTACACTATGGATCAATAACTCTTTTATACTGTCTATAATTAAAATGCAGAGAGGCTGAGGTGATTTAGTTGGCTTTAATTTCCTTGTTCGTTATGAATACAAATATAAGCCCAGGGCCATCCGATCTCCGTTCATCTACAAACACAAAAATAACAAATGCATACATCCCTTCCTATACTATCTGAAAATTACTTCAGTTATATAGAATATTTAGTCCTTCTACTGAGCTAAAAAATGGTTATTTTAATGATCAGTCAACTTGCCGATTATTATCTCATTGAATCAATTAATTTTATAAAATTAATATAAATTAATTTTATAAAATGACAGAAAATAGAGAAGACGGACCATTAAAACTTCACAGAAAACAAGTTGTAATATTCAAATGTCATATTGTGTCCAACCAGTTGTCCAAAACCCAAAGAGATTTAGTTTAATATCATAGAAAAAATAAATAAATAAATAAATAAAATAAACAAATCCTTACAATTGAGAAGCTGCGGCCATTAAATATTTAACATGTTTGCTTGAAAAATGACTGAAAAGATGAATTGTTTATCAAATTTGACTAAAGGATTAGTTGAATCATCATTTTAGCTTTAAAGTACATGCATTATATTTGAATGACAATTAACTCTTTTTAAATGTAGGAATTAACTGAAATATAAAATACTCATTCAATACATAATGATACATTAGGCCAATTCTTGGAAATTTGTCGTTGCTAAGGCCTACAAAGGCTAATTGGCTTTAACTACTTTCAATTTTCACTTCTACTTTTGTCAGGTATCTGTACACTTTACCATCACAGAACAGGAGAAATTACATGGGGACAAAGGCAGTTGCTTGGTAAAATGAGGAGGAAAGAGCAAAAGGAGCACAGCACCTTGTAGAAAGCCCCTCTGTGACTGCCAAGGAAAGGCTGCAGCTCAAAGTCATGAAATGTGGCTGAAGTTCGAGAGAGTGACTGAAAAAAACAAGAGACATACTGAGCGAAAGAGAGGGTTTCAGAGGTGGTTGCTTGGTTCCCGTTTGAATCAAATAGAAGATCAGGTGGTAGCTCGCTAACATAACTGATGTTGGAAGAGCGCAGAACCACAAAGCCCAACAATCAGTCTGTGAAACTGAAACTTCTACTATCTTTTTTAATTGGATTTTATTTGGAAAACTGAAAATCAATCCTTTATCCTGGTCTTATTGAGTGAGTAAAATGCAAATAATATAAATGAAAATCAAAGCTCACTGGAAGAATGTTATTTGAGCTGTAATTATTCTTATTGCAGGGGGATGGCTTTTGCCATTTGGATTATTTATTCATTATCATAAATATCATCTTAGACCATGAACTGCAGATTTCCTTTCACCTTTACATAATTACTGCTGTGCACTTAAAAACACAAACACAAGCATTGTTAAATTATCTTTACATGGATTCTACTTGACATGCTCATTGAGCATCATCAATCTTTCTTTTCTTTAATGTCAGAAACATGTCCATCTCGTACATTTAATCCTCAGTATTTCAGTCCCGGTTGATTTGGTGGCTCCCTTAACAGGGATTAAAACTAAAACCCAGCCAGTTATAATAATTGCAAGCTGATTTCATGCTACACATCAGTGGAGCAGAGTAAAAGGAGTTCATTACCATGCTGAGGAGTTGGAAATGTGCAGCCTGCCACCTGCACCTCTTTACTGCACAGCTAATTGTAGCTTCTTTTCTTGTTCAATTACTCCTTTGCATATAAGAATGATTGCCTGACTAAAAATGTTAAAAATGTTTTGTCTGTAGACACATTTTTGATGAACTGTTGCCGTCAGTGCTAACCTCTGTGACGAATACATTGTTGCCTCCTGTTACATGTGTTGAATGCTTTTAATGTAATGCAAAGCAGCATCGCAAGAAGATGCTTGGTTTAGAAGTGATGAATACAGCTGTGATATGGCTGTAAAGAGTGAACAGTGACGCTGTTGTCAAAAAACGAATTAAAAACTGTAACGCTGGGTTATGTACATGAAATGCATTGATTCCTGTGAATCTCTCGAGCCTATGAGGAAAATTTGAATCCAGCATAGGAATTAGAAAGGTAATTACTTGATTTAAATGCATTAAAAGCAGACCACAAATTGTGGTTTCATTTAATGAATACCTTTAAGATTCTAACTTTAACATGTCATTTTTAGCTGTCTGAATTAATCTTGTGAAAAAAAAACTTCAAAGCCTCCACAGCATGAACGCACTTTTGTTTGTTATTTCCTCATTAAATTTTAGTTTCGTAAGCCTCTATACCCTCAAGGAGCGGTGTGCCCTAAAATTAATGAAGTTAAACAAGTGCTATCATCACAGAGGGCAACATTAACGTCATGTGCATTATGTAATATGCATTTTCAGTGTATACACTCGTGCAAAGAAAGAGCAGATGTCCCACAACCTAACTAAAACAATGGAAACAAAAAATATTATATTTCTGACTTTAACAGGCTTCACAAACAGCAAACTCTGGCTTCTGTGACATCAGAAATATTTTACCTCATTACCTCTTCAAGTCTTCAATCATTCAGTCCTTGTCAAATTTTCAGTCACGGACACCGAGTCGGGCAAATAGCACAAATGAATAATTCAACAGTTGAAGCAGCCTATCAGAGAAACTAACTCCTCTGGTGTTTGGAGGCTCTGTCAGATAGTGGTGTAAATCCAACAGTCCTTGCTTGCTTAATGAATAACATTGTAGATAAAACAGCTCAATAGCCTTTACATTTGGAAATAAGCTTTCTGATCCTTTAAATCTCCAGGCACTGCCTAGGGTTCAAGAAAATGTCCAATTTGACTTGAATGCAGGAGAGTAGCACCCATACCGTTCACAAAACAATCAGCTCCCGGAGAGCTATCTCACACTTTGACCCATCTAAAAATTCCCAAATATACTCCTCTGCTGAAAGCCTTTTTTTATTGTATCAATCACTGGGGAATTGAGTATTTATTTTCTATTTTGGTTCCAATGTGTGAATTAGTGAACTTCAAGTAACTTCTAGTGACCCACAATCATCCTCGCCTCCTCATATGACATTAGAAGCGAGGAAATCTTCCCCCACACTGTCAAGTTACTAGAAAGGAAGATGTTCTGGGTAGAGAAAAAATGTAATGCTACAGTTGAAAAACTGAATGGCATGAATTACCTCAAATGAGGCATACTTTGAATTGAATTGCATTTCAGGTTTAATCTTTCTTTGTACTTCACCAGGCGATTCTGCTGAAAAGGTAAAGAAGTATCTTCGCTTCCTCTTTCTAATGTTAAAAGCACTGCTTTTAACAAGAGCTGTGAAAAAAAACAGAAACCGCTCAAAATCCAAACACTCTGATTAAGATGGAGTTGTCCTTGCAAGCTTTTGAGCTTTTCAAAGTCATCCTATCAAGGAGGAGAATCTAAAGCTGAGTGTCTGCAGAACAAAAACACTGGAGGGAAAGGACTCTCATTTGGCTTCAGTTCTCCTCTGGCAGCCATGTTCCCCAGGCTGATGGATGAAGGGAGAAACTCATCTCGTGACTAATTATTTATCTTCCCTCCAGAACTGTTGTGTCTGGGGGCTGAAAATAATACAACCATTTGCTCTGACCAAGTAGTAAACAAACTAGAGTGATGGGGGTGACCGAGTCTCCTCTTTCTCCACCACAACACTGTAGAGCAATGCTGCCTAAAAACAGCCCGGAGTCAAAATCTGGCAGGTTATAAATTAACTTCTTTTGGATTAAGAATAGTATTGTTTTATAGTGAGTGGTTTTATGATTAGGTTTTGTTTTCTTTTTCACATCATTGCTGCCAATAAGGTTTGCTACTTTTCAAGAATGCGACTTTGAAAGATAAGAACTGACACCTATACTTTATTGGAATTAATTTCAATGAAACGCACTTTTTTCTTCAGATTTTTGCGTGTGATAATATCACTGTAAGGCAGCTCAAGTTTTAAAGGGCAGCAAAACCTTTACGTTTTTTCTCAGGGTTTCCATCTATCTAAAAGCGTCAAGCTCATCAGCTCAGCATGGCTCACTTCTTACCTCTGTTTTTGTGCTATTGTGTTATTGTTTGTGTTGCTGTTATACCTTTATTTATAGAGCACAAAAGGGAAAAATCTGTACAGTTCATGAATACCCATTACTTGAGCATAAGGCGTGGCCTGTTGCACTAATACACTGTGAATTCATACATATCATACGTTTAATTTTTGTTTTCCCAACCTGTAGTGAACCATTCGGAGCATATTAAAGTATCTTTTTTTGGGCTATAGAATTTGCTGAGGAGACCAGGATGTACTATAGACTTCCACTGAGAAAAACTGAGCACACACCTAGAAGGAGGCATTCAATTCTAGTAAAGGGAGGTCAGTGCCCTCTAGCACTTTGAGCTCCTCTAATCTCTTATTCATGTATTCGATGCAAGAGGGGAGAAGAGCAACTACAAGTGAGAGCCCAATGGGTCAAAGAACAGGGGCCAAGGGGCAAAGAAGGCACTGGTATGAAGGATGGAAGGGGTGAGACGGAAAAATAAGTGGGAGGAGAAAAGTCCTGACTCCCTCTCATCTTTCGATGAACCTATCTATCGACGCTATCAGTAAATCCTGCGGAGGACAAGAAAGGCTTGGGTCCTGGAGCTCCATGCGGACCAGGATCAAAGAGAATCCCCCATATGATCCAAATGCTGTCTGAATGTTTTCTGGTAGCCACAGCACCAAGGTGCGGTTTGAATAAGATGTGGCTCAAGAGAGCTCTGATTAGAGGTGGCCTGTCCTTTTCAGAAGAGAACGTCCATTTGGTGTGCTTTTTTGTTTTTTGTTCTCAGCACATAAAACTTATATATATATATATACAGACACAAATTACTGATGTACGATTGGACTTTCAAAGTACTATTGCCTTTACATTATGTCTTGATATCATCAGTCACTGAATTTATTATGACTGCTGAGGCTGCAGCAGCTATTCACATTTACACAATAAAGACTACAGAAAATAAATGACTGTTGAATAATAAAGCACTGAAATAATGAGGTGTGACGCAGGCAGCATAACACCCACACACACATACATATATCCACTGTATCTACTGTACCAAACTGCATAGAGACTAATTTGTGTCATTCAAAGGTTTGGTATATTGTATCACTCAAATTTTTTTTTTTTTCAATTTATCAACCATCAGCCCATTTTTCATATAATCACACCCAAACTGTTCTTACAGTTTCTTCTTGAAATTTCAGCAGCTCTAGTCCAGTGAAGAACCTTAAATTTTAAGAAAGGTCACCAGTAAACTGCCCAAGGTATTAAAAAAAAACAAAAGTTTAGGCCAGCAAAGACTGCAAAATTACGTGAATTTCATAGAATTTAATTGATTAAGAAATTGGTTAATTCACAGCTTTCCTGCAATAATGACGGTAAATAAAACCATTAAAGTTAATGCAAACAATTCCTACGGGTGTTGCAACCTTTCTTGAAGACTTAAAAAACCATGTTTGTACATAGGGAGCAAGCTGTCTTATTACACCCTCTGATTCATCATTAGAACAATACTGTGCTGCAGGAAGCAAGGATGTAACTTGCTGTTAGAATGGTGAGAAAAAGGCAAGTAACAAAAGAAAAAAGACTGGTTGGTCAGTGGTTTATCCTACAGCAAGATAATGACCCAAAATATTAGAGGAACAGAACTAGATGGCAACTTCACATGATGGAAGACCAGCACAGTCTGCAGACCCAAATCCTTTGGAGCTGGTTTGGGATGAACTGGACAGTGATTGAAAAAAAAAAAAGTGCAACACATTTTTTGGAACATCTGCAACATTGTCAGGACAAAATTTCTGAACAATATTTGATATCCACTGTAGAAGGAATGTCACAACTCTGTTCAGCTGCTGAATGATATAGATTTAAATTCAGATTAAAATTAGCTCAACGATTTCTTGTTTTTAAAATTTCAAAATGCTTCTTTGTTCTATGATTATTTTCAGAAACAATGAGATGCTGAATTATGTAAATTTAACAGCTGGAATAATTGAGGTGTTCTAAAACTTTTGATGAGTAGAGTACATTAAATCATACATGAATGCACAGAGACCTACACACAAATGCAGATTCTTTCAGTTCTGACAGTGAGCTCCAAAGATGCTGAGAAGCTACTGTGTTCAAAACCTTGTTTACTCAGACGAGAAAACACAGGGCAAGTCTATTTACTGTTTATTATGCAGATATCATCACTAAGCACTCTCATGTAATGCTAATGCACACACGTGTGCACATACTCATTTAGAATTTAGTATGCTGCGCCGTCTCAGTGCATTCATTTCATTTGTGCATGACACCGTACATGAAAAGGATTTCTGAAGCACTAACACTGTGGATACATCAACAAGAAAAGAATAATATGAATAATGCACAGCTAAAGGAAATCGCTGCTCATATAGCTATATGCAAGCCTTTGAAGTCAAGACTGGGGGCACATCTCATCTTTCTTACTAAGTCATGATGGATCTGGAAGGAGGAAAAAAAAAACAAACCTCTAAAGGTGGGTCACTAGTGAATTGTGCCTGTAATGGGTTAACTTGCTCCGCTTACAAAAGGAACTGGGAGGGGACTGGTGCTCTGACACCACTGCTGAAAGAGAAAGCTTTCTTTTACACATCTCAAAGTTTTAGCAAAGCCTTTATACACCAGGTAAAGGGGCATTTTTCCAAGTGTGTATTCTTGTCTTTTATGTACTCTAGGTTTTTAATAATTAATTACTATTTGGTAATTTGAGGCACAGGCAACTATGTATATAGAGGAAATCCTGCTGCTCTATCTTTTCCATTATTTTTCGTTTCATTGTCTAGATATGGCCTCTGCCAGAAGTCTAATACATGAAGAGAATTTTAATTGCTCCATCTGTCTGTCTGTGTTCGATAAACCTGTGTCCATTCCCTGTCGGCACAACTTTTGTTTGGACTGAATCACAAAGTACTGAGCCGATAAAACATTTTTCACATGTCCAGTGTGTAAACACAAGTTTTACAGCAGACCAATGCGGGTTAACACTTTCATTGCTGAGATTGTTGCAATGGTCAAAAAGAGAGATCAAGAATATCCTCTTGCACCATCAAACAAGCAGGAGATGGAGATGTGTTCTGTAGTATCTGTAAAGGGGCAAAAGTCACAGCCCTGGGGTCCTGCTTAGTGTGTCTTATGTCTTACTTTGAAAAACACCTGGAGCCTCATCAGACAATTTTGGCCTTGCAGAAACACAAGCTGATCAGCTCAGTCGAGAACCTGGAGAGCAGGATGTATAAGGAGCATGACGAGCCTTTGGAGCTGTAAAAACAAGGACCATAAAACCCATGAGATAGTTATTCTAGAGAAGGAGGCTCAAATGAGAAAAAACAAGCTGGGAATAGACAAGGAATACATGGATCGGAGGATTGAGGCACGTCAGCAGAAAATTCAAGAGATTCAAAACTGAGTGAAGGCTGGCAGAAATAATGCAGCACGTGCACTGTCATGCAGCGTGCATTTGATGACTTCTGTGATGGACTACATCAAGAGGAGCCAAGCTGTGCTGACTAAGGTATTGAGACAAAGCTGAAGAAAACTGAAATAGAGGCAGAAGGATTCATTAATGGACTGGAGGGGGAAATTATGCAAATAAAGCAGACAAACTTGCAGCTCAATCAGGTCTGCCTTGCCAGTGATCCCTTTGTATTCTCTCACCATCTTTGAGCCCTAGATTAAGGACCGTTTCTGATGTGACTCTTAACAGGGACAAGTTTACAGTGCAGGGTACTATGGCCAAGCTGGAGATAACAATCATGAGAGAGATGAGTAAGCTGTGTGATCCTGACTTGAAAGAATAGCAGCGGCATGCTGTGGATCTAACTTTGGATCCTGACACAGCCAGCCCCTGTCTCACTGTTTCTGCTGATGGGAAACAAGTCACACATGGAGACAGAAAGAGGAATGTGCCAAACAAACCAGAGAGGTTCGATCATGTCCTTAATGTCTTAGCAAAGGAAGGTTTCTCTTCAAGCAAGCCCTGCCATTAACCTTAATGTGAGGGAGATGCCTCAAAAGGTTGGGGTGTTTGTTGATTACGAAGTTGGTCAGGTTTCCTTCTCTGTTGTGAGTGGCAGGGCTCAAATTTTCTCCGGAAAATTTTCTCCGGATGTGAATTCATTGAAAAGCTCCTTCCATTCTTCAGCCCCTGCGCTAATGAAAGTGGCAAAAATTCAGCTCCATTGATTATTACTCCTGTCGAACACACCAGCTAAGTATACACCAGCTAATAAAAGCATATCATAGAGTCTGTTTTGTGCTGCTTGGGATGCCACATATCAGGACTGTTTACTAACAACATGATGGATGGGTTTAAAGGTCACTTATTATTCATTTCTTTTCATGTGTTTCTGGATGAAAATTAATTTCTCCACAAATTAACGTTTTCAGTTAAAAGGGTAGTTATTAAATTAATCAGTCACAATACTGGAGCCTGAGTGGACATAGCACCTCTCCTCTGTTGAAAATAAGCCAAACCTGAGAGGTGCAGGCTTTCCAATCTGCCAGATTTAGACTTAAATAACTTCTTACTGAGCAGAGCCAACTTAAGTCCAATTTTTTTTTTTTAAAAGTTGTCCATCTTTATGGATATGATACTAGTCTGTCAATACTTTTACATATTGTTGTGTGTTGAATTGACATAAAAGGTATGCAATGTCCACTATGATGTTTGAAAAAAATTAATAAAGGTGATTATAAACAGTTTATTTTCTTTGGTTTCTTTATCTGGAAACATTTTTGATAAACAAAAATCTAAGACATCCTGACAACAGTGAAAGACACTGAGTAATGAATTACTTCAACATGGAATTGAAGTGCATCTCTCATTTTAAGGAATATATACACAAATTTAGCGACTCTCGTGACACAACTCTCTTCCCACAACATGCACTTAGCGATTTTGTAGCCACCACTTGCAAAATAATCCACTATATTTCTTACCCACTGCAAACTGAAAAGCAGAAATAATGGTAAGTCTGCCTTTTGCAAACGTAAGTAAGATGTTAATGATTTTACATGGATAATTGCATGGCCATGTCTGAAAAGATAACATGCTATCTGCAAAATGGGAAGAGGAATATGCAGGTGGTGAATATATAGAGAGCTAGGGTTAGTCCCATGAAACCACAGCTTTATTTTACTGCTACCACTCTGGCCAAGCCAGAGTGAGACAGCGGTGAAAATCATTAATAAACAACGGGCAGCAGGTTGACAGATATTATTAGGGGAAGATGGGGTTTTCCATGCATCTTCCAACAGTATGCGGCTGAATCAGGTGCTTCTTAAAACAAAAACAGCAAACTTCCAAGAGAAAAAAGTTACCAGAGCAAACTATGAGCTTTGTATGACCATGTGCCTTATTGTTATTTTAACTGTTATGTTCTGTTAATTTTGCTATCATTAACTTATATACTTAACTATACTTATAATTCTGATTTTCTTTACTATTTTGTCTATCTTTGTAAACACTTTGGATCAACTGTGTTGTGTGTAAAGTTTTACATTAGCAGAGTTGAGATGACTGATGTGTAGCTTTTACAGTGAAAACACCAGATTTCTGAGTCTGATAGAGACACAGTTGTGTTCAATTGTTGGTCTGTATGCACTATTAAAGGCTGGAAATCAATCAGTGTTTTCCTATCCCTTTCTTTCCTTGGAAGATATGATTGGGGAGCTTTTATTATGTCATCTGGTGCAAGAGATGGTTGGCAATCAGCATCTTGTTCAAGAACACATCTGAAGGGCAGGTTGTCCATGGTCAGTTTTCGAAGAAATATAAATTTTGGATCCTTTACTTTAAAATGTATAACTATGCCCAATAAAAGTAAATGAAATGTATGTAAAAATATCAAAAGTAAAATTGCCCTTCTCAGTATTATAGCACTATGTAATGTACTGTATTATAGTATTGGAATATTATTACAGAGAGATTGATGTGTAAGCAGCATTTTCAGCATCCTATTGCTTGCTTCATTTGCTATTAGGTGGTTAGGTGGTAATCAATAAAAACACACCCGATTTTACAAACGTGTCACGTTTTGTATTAATAACCTGATAAAGCAACCCCCCAAAGCTGAATTAAATCGAAATAAAAGCTTCACAAAGCTCTGTTGTGGTTTAAGTGTAGTAGCGCTAGTGTATTTGAAATGTGCTCCAGTTTAATACTGTCATAGAAACAGGTTCAATATAAGGGGTGACTCTGTGTTTAACAAAAACAGTTTCACCAGTCTAAATGTCTCAGTTCTAAAAGCTAACCAAGAACACATCGTATATAACTGCCACTGCTGCAGTAGGTGAGCAAAGTCATGCTTCTCTAACTTACCAGCAGCTTCTTAACTGCTCATCCCATTCACCTGTTTTGTTTAACCAAAACAGAAACGCAGAGAGAAGGCCATCTGGGGCTGCTGTGAGATGCTGATACTTTCGTATGTGGCCCTGAGGCAGTCTTTGTTGTGCAATGTTTGAAGAACAAATGCTGGTGAGGAGAAGTGCAAGAGTGAATAATGAAAAGTGTAGCATCTAACTTTAAAAAGGGGCCTGTATGAACAACGAGTTTACAATTGAGAAAAAATGAATGTGTTTTAGTCTCCAACACCAAAAACACAAAACCTTCTATTAAAGCAGGCACAATACCTTTATGAATTACTTTCCAGTTATTAAATACTATAGTTGTATTCATTAGGAGGCTTGGCAAAAGTAATTAGAAATATTTTCTCATTCAATATATAGCGGAATGACAAATAGTGCTGAGTGGTTGGGATATACACCTCAAGAGAGTTGAACAACATATAATCTCATCACTGCAGTGTGTAATACATGCTGTCTGATGATCAATAGCTATTGGACTGGGATTTCTCAACCTTGAAATTGGGCCCTGACATATGAAGATGAGATAACATGATATAAGATATATGTTTGACATTTTTTGATTTATTGATTGATACATTTAGCATTATTAGCAGTGTGGCTCAAGAGAAGGTAATGTCAGTCAGTCCACCACTTTAGTCCAGTCAATTATCTCAACAATTATTGGATGGATAGTAATATCACGAATTTGTGGTCTACACATCCGACTAACTTTGGTGATCCCCTGACTTTTCCTGTAGCGCCTTCATGAGGATGATATTTTTGCCTCCACAAAATATAGGAGATATCCATGGTGCGTAGAGGATGAACCCTATTGACTGGTGGTTCCCTGACATTTCAGAAAGTACCAACTCAAGCTTGTCACCTATCCAGTGAAATACCTCTGATGGATGGACACAAAAGTTTGTATAGAAATTCCTGCAAACAAGGATTTATTCTAGAGACTTTTGTAATCTCTGGACTTTTCTTCAGTAACCACCATGAGGTATATTTAGATTTTCAGTGAAATTGATAACTACTCGATTGATTGCCATAATATCTGACATCCGTGCACCCCTGAAGATGAATTGTGATAACTTTAGTAACCCTCTGACTTATTATCTAGAACCATCACACAGTCACAGATTCAACTTGTCTGCAACTTCTGTTTATGATCAACTGCCAAACTAACCCATCAGCCTCAGTAGTAATATGATATTAGTGATAATTAGTAAATGTTACTTATCTTGCATTTAAGCATGCTTAACGTAGCATTTAGCATAAAGGAACAAGTACAGCCTTGTGGAGGCACTAGCAGGGGTGTAGATGAATACCAAATGTTGCCATATTCTAATGCACATGATCTCTTTTGTTTCCTGAAGTAACTTTCGCACATCTCAGATCTGAACAGGCTCAAAAAACACAGGTCTGTCAATGGTTTTCCTCGTGGATGTATGGATTTTTATTACATTTTATAAGAAATGCGTAAAACAAAAATAAGTCTTTCAGTACACTAGTCTGAGTAATTACAGTGCTGTAATGATATACTTGACAGTATGTAAAAAATACAAGTACATCATGTGGTTTCTGTGTGTGTGTGTACTCTTATGGCTATACTTCTTGAGGACAAGTTTGAGTTTTAAACCATTGGTTATAGGACATTTTGGGAAAGTGAGGATATTTTGGCCCACTTTTAATGGGCTGTTGAGGGTTAGGACTAGGTTTTAGGGTTCAGGTTAGGATCAGGTTTAGGTTAGGATTAGGGTCGAGCTGAGGTTAGAGATTTAGTTGTGATAGGTATGGTTAAGGTTGGGGTAAGGGACTAGGAAATGCATTATGTCAATGAGTGTCTGCACAAAGTACAAAAGTGTGTGTGTGTGTGTGTGTGTGTGTGTGTGTGTGTGTGTGTGTGTGTGTCTGTGTTTCTGCAGGTGCACATGCCTTTTGTCCTACAATTTGTATCTAATGAAGTGCCAAATGCAATGAGATAAATCTATCCATTAGGGTCTCTTAACGAGACTAAATCCACATGGCATGGCTGCTAATGAGTCACTGCTCCATCAGTCGTCCTGGGAGAGCTGGAGGATCTGACTGAAGATGGAGACATACCCAGAGCCAGACAGAGTCAGACCCTCTTAGCCACTAAATCCACAGCTCCAGCTGTTGTAGAACTCCTTCCTTAGGCTGCCTGTCCTTCAGGAAGTGACTTCAGGCTATCATGCAGCAACAACTGATTAGACACTGGAGTCATATCCGACACAGGGAAAGTCTAATCATCTGTAATCATTGATCTGCCATTACTGGGCCATACTCATTAGCCTGATGGAATAATGCCCTGTAGAATTCTGTTGCTACTGGGCTATTATTAGCTTTCAAGCCACTGCTGTGCTAAACATGTGTTCTCTACACATGCACTACATACTGTGCAACAACATGTGACTAATGTAGCAGCAGGAGGATTGTACAATTATTGAAGTTACTGGGGTTATTCAAATAATAAAAAAACTCAAATACAATTCTTTGCTTCAAAGCTTTGGTGGATCTGTGAAAGCATTATACAGCAAAGAAGTCAATGCATGTTTACCACTGTCACACAAAAGCTGATGTTATGTATTGACCTTCAAAGTTGAAAATGTAAAAAGGAGAAAAGGAGAAAGAAAGAAAGAGTCCAGCAGTAAAAACACCTGGAACTATCAAAGGTTTGGGAGCATTTTAATTTGAGGGATGCATTAAGCTCTGGAAAGCACTATTCTACAGAAGCTTACCCACCATACAGCACAAGTGTCTACTGCCTTCAAGAAAATGCCAATTGTAAGAAGCATAGCAGTTGAGCTGCAATAGCAGAATATGTATTTTTAAGTAATTATAAATAGATAGTGCCTTATAACAGTTTAAGCAAAACAGCATGTACAAGACAGTCCTACTAAATCTAGATTTTGCTGTATTAGCAAGGGTAATACAGTAGCAGGGGTAAGGACGCTTGCAGAGTACAGCATGATCAAATACTGTATACTGCTTGTATACTGTTACCATTCTGGTAAATATCAATAAATAAATAAATAATAAAATGGAGGCAGAGACAGATGTCCATGATTGTGATAAGTTCATCTTGGCAGGCAGGGCAAGGCAATTTTATATATATTTAAAAATCCATTAAATCTAAATGCGTTACATATAATTGGAAATTAAATCCATTTCTTTGTGTTGTGTTTCACAAAACTCAAATTTTGACGGGTGTTTCAAGACATTCACCAGAAATACATTGATTTCAGTAAGAATACATTAGAATCATGAGAGTGACAAGATTACCTTAAAGGTTTCCTGTTAGTTTTCTTTAAAGTAGTGAGTAAATGAAGAGGACCTGCAGCAGGAGATGTTGTCATGATAGTAATGCATTTACAATGCATGTTCTTAACTTGGCTAACTGCCAGAGAGAAAAATAATGGGTGAGTGACTTTGCTCTCTGTCTCTAAGATGGCAAGAAAAACAACCGGGTGGCTTTTCCAGTGAAAGATCTGATTTTTGCACCACAAAGGCTTTGATCTTAAGGCTTTTTGACAGACTTTAATCTGAGCCGACCACACACACACACACACACACACACACACACACACACACACACACACACACACACACACACACACACACACACACACACACACACACACACACACACACACACACACACACACCATTTCATTGAAGCCCACACTATACAAAATGAACTCCATTTATTTCCAGCTGTCTGTTTGTGGTTCTGAGATATTCAGTACAGTGATTGTGTTACAAAGAACTCTGCCAGAGGACACTGTGGTTGAAAAATAACAATAAAATGTCCTTAAAGAGAGAACGAAAAGCATAAAACCATGTTCATGTTAAGCTTATCCATTTTCCTTAATACACAAATTGTGGTGAGTCATACCGCACTGTAACTTTGGAACTCTGTTTTGTATGCCCAAAGAATGTGGTCACAAAACATAAATGTGCCTGCTGCACCATTTCTTTTAACCGTTTCCACCCAATTTCTTACCACAGGTGCACATCTACTTCAAATTCATATTTCTGAGCGAAGGAGGGAAAGAATGCGAGAAGAGGAGGACATTGTAACTCCACAGCAAAAATGTTGAAAACTTAAAAGAAGATGATTTTGCTCATCCTAAAGTACCCTTGGTTGTATTGTGAGAATATAATAAAAAGAAAATAGCTGCACCTGAATGAAAACAAGCAGCCCCTAGTCTGAGCAACAACTGACTGAAATCCTACTCAAAGAAAAAATGCTAAAAGACAAAAGGGGAGCAGCAGACCTGCCAAGAAAGAGCATATTTCAACATACTCCACTTGCTGTAATTTTTCACCATTTCAGCATTATGTACAGTGAAGGAAAAATGCATACACCCATGCAGCAGTTTTACCAGGTGAGGATGTACAGGTCATAAAAATTTTTGAACCATCTCACTATATAGTGTATTTATTCAGGTGTAAGGCAGAGATCTTTAAACTGATTGCTGAAATTTATGTCAAAACTCACACTCCTTCTTGGAGTCATAATACAGTCAAATCAGAACATATTTTTAGTTTCATCGTGTAATTTTTCCAATATGGACCATGCATAACTATTCATAACTCCACTTAGAAATCTGAGGAGAAAAAGACTCTCCAGAACTTTCCTGAGAACCTTTCACATTTTTAAGCTTTCTTCAATACTTTAGTGGTAGTGGTCTGTACATCTATGGGGACAATGCAAATAAGAACTGCCAATAGCTAATTCAGCATATGTTTAATGGTGTCAGTTTGCCAGAATGTGCCATCTCAGTTTTGTCTAACAGGTGGCCCTTAGTCTCAATCTAAAAACCCCTGGTGTAGGGAATATGTCACTGTCATGTTTTGTTTATACAGAGTTATATTACAAATTATTATCCTGTGCTCACTATTGCTATGAGTTATCAGTCGAGGCTCGCTGCTTTATACTAATATACTAAAATATATTCCCAAGTTCTTCCTGATAATGCCTTGCCCTTCCTGTGAACCCATGCTAAAAACCTCCCCATGTTTCCAAACGTACTGATGGAAGGCGTCACTAAAGTTACATTTATGTATTGTCTCCCCTCTGTTACATCCTTCATGTGGTGCCATATAGTGTTTATGCTGTGTTTGGTGCTGGTAATCCTCTGCATTGTATTATGCTTACCCCTGCAGCATAATAAACATAACTCTTCTGCTTGAAAACAAGATCTGCCTCAGACTCCGATTACTACAGCACCAGCTGAATCAACTAGAAGAAAAACACAAAGACCCACATAGAGTGAGCAGGAAAGAAACAGAAAAAATTAAACAAAATGGGTAAAGGTTAGTACAGAGTACAAAGCATATCATCTATATTCCCTAATCCTAAAACTAAAGTAATGTGCAAACTCAATCTATTGTTCATCCATTCACTTTGTTTTTACCTGCTTACCGCTTGGGGTTACCAGAGAGTTTGAGCAAATCCCAGCATGTACTGGTAAGAGGCAAGATACACCCTGGACAGGTGTAGCGATGTAAAGTAGAAGTGTGGATAACATCTGTTCATCTGTTCTTTAATTGCATTATGGAGAAAAAAGTTATACATCTGTCATGAAAAGCAATCTCAGATGCGTACAACAATCAACCGTTGTTGACAATTTAAAGGAATGGCACTCACAAAGTCAACACTGTTGACTGGGGAGAAAGATTACTTACCTATATAACTGGTAACACTGGCCAGAAGTGGGTTCATGTGAGAGAGATGGTTCATGTGCAGATCCTCCCAATGGGGACTACCTTATCTCTGCACATGAGAATTTAAATTTATAATAACACAAAGAGCACAAAGATAGTGTCTTTGATGGAGCTCTTGGTCACTGTCCTTGGCAGGAGAAAAATGAGCCATTTAGCCGACCAGTGCAAGGTTCCACAGGCCATGTTTGAGTAGAGGCAGGACCAGTGAGTCAGCCCGACCCTGCAAGTACTGATAATTTGGAGGCCCTGTGTATCTCTGCCAGATTGTAAATCCAGACCAATTAGTGTCACTCCGTAAGATGAGAACATGGAGTAACACCTCTCTGTTTAAGGGCCCTCTTCTTTCTACTGCTCATTATGCAATTAATTAGAAAACCATTTGTTAATTAGACAGGACACTGGCCCTGATTGAAACTGGGCTCATTGGGTGAACATTTGCACACATACACACACACACACACACACACTAACACATACACAAACAAGTGCACAAAGACTTCTGTTTGTGCCATCTTGTGTATAACGGGTCAGTGTGCCTGAGCAAGCCGAAGGCATGCGCCTTTTTGATTGACAGGGCTGTTGGCATGGTGAGAGGCAGGCGGACGTGAAATCTCCGCCGTGCAGCGGCTTCCTGGTTCTGGCTGTGTGACCTCCACACAGTCCAGACAAGCAGAGCCGCGGGCTACGGCAGGCTAATCAAAAACAGCAAAGACCAAACAGGCTACCTCTTTCTGAATTTCTCAAAATAACAGGATTATAGTTTATCTCTCACCAACAGTTATTTGATGCTGGGAGCATTTAAATTACCTTCCATCAGGCAACATCCAACCGGACGAAGTGAGCAATTGTAATTCCAGGTAGGGTCTGTGTGGCACATAGATAATAGCATTGTTGCAAAACGAGTGAGGAAAGGTTTCAGTGTCACAGTGGCAGTGAGGTAGTACTGTCAGTACCTGGAGCCAGGCTGGTTCTCTTCCTCTTCTTGCCATTTTCGACACTCTTTTCCAATGGGCACTCTGTCACCAGCAGCCCGTTGGCGCTGTTGTATTGTAGAGGGTCATTATTGGTCGCTGGGTCGAAGGGGAGAGCGTTGAGACCTAGAAGTTAACAAGAAAAACCATATTAGATGAGATAGTGCAGGGGCGCACAATTAACACAACATGCTGCTTAAGAGAATCTTAAAATCCCATTTCAGCTTGACCCCCCCCCCTTGAAAGAGTGCTTTTGAACCCATGGAGAGACCCCACTTCCCCTCACCACCTCTACAGGTCAGAATTAACTGTACACTATAATGGAACAAGGATGTTTTTGATAGTATAATAAAGTAACCATTCACAGAATTATCTAACTCAAGAAAAGTCAATTTAGTGATAAGTTACTGTTTAAAAATGCATTAAATGTGTAACTAAGATTGTGCTTTCTCACGGAATAAAATGACCATTATAACCACGTCTGCAGGGATTTGACTGAAATCTTTAGTCAATATCATTGACTCATCAATTGCTCCACACTCTGTAATTCTAGCCTTTCATAATCTGACCTTCTGACACTCAGGTTTTTCATTTTATTAGAAAAGACTATGTAACTTTGCAACTTCCAAAAACTGAACTGCATTGAGTGGTTACCTTGTTAAAAGATGCCACCAACTGTTTCATGAAAATACTCAAAACAGACTTAATGTAGTGGAACTACACAAAAATATAATAACAAAACAAAAAAACATATATTTCTTCCAGCAATGCCCAAAAAAGTACCAAAAACAGAAGATGAGATATCATGAGCAAAAAAAAAAGAAAGAGCAGCAAAGATGCTCTGAATTCCGATAAAATATTCCTACACTGAAATTCTAGTGTCTAGAGTTTCTAGATCTTTCCTCAAATCTATTATTAATGTAGGCAGACAGTCTACACACAAATACACACACACACACACACACACACACACACACACACACACACACACACACACACACACACTATGACTCATCATACTATCAAAGAGTCTGGGCTTTAATGCAAATCAACCAAATCTCCCTAATGGTTTTGAGCCCATATTCAGTTCTATAAATACTGAATTCTATAAATTTTCACCTGCTCATCTCCTTATTATTCTGTCCCTTCAACAGACCTTTCAGTCTGACGCAGAACGGAGCAATAAATAAAGTCACATCCAGGAGTAATGGTCAAAATAGTAAAGTATGAAGTTATTTCCAGATCCCAAAGCGTAACAAACAAATTAAGCTCTACAACATCAGCTATGAAAATTTAGGATATCATTCATGCTTGTTTACACATAATCCTGAGGGGGGCTGTTTGTGTGTGTTTGTTTTTTTTTTATTTTAAGCTGAATACCACAGGTGTGGATGATGGCGAGTGAATCGTGCTCTCTCAGACTGAAAGCTTTATTGATTGCTCGTAGAGGGATGAGATGCAATTTCAGTCATCAAACTCTGACAGCGTGATCCTGTTTACCTCACAACATGGTTCTACATCTGTGTGTTTGCTGTCCTCTGCGTTTAGTGACAAATGACATAATCGTTGCTCCTTACAGATCTCAGGCAATGATAGCATGATTTTGACAATTATTAGAATGATGGTGCATGTTTGCATTTTCATTCAAAAAATATACATAATTTATGTGATGGGGGATTTGCAATGAAAGGTAAAAATTATTCATTTAAATGTGATTTCTCAGCTTCCTTTTGGCAATAACATCTATTTCTTCGGCTAACTTTCAGGGGTTTTTTTCAGTTTAAAGAGTACCAATCTACAATGTTAATATTTAGACAGAATGCGGGTCAGTGGGGAGGGGGAAATATCAGATCAGCAGCAGCTTATTTTTTTATTTAATCTCCCCAAGTTCCTCTTCACTGTCTTTACATGAAGACTTTTGGGAGCGGTCATTGTCGCAAGAGGATCTAATCTGATGTAACAACAGTGAACAATGTCTTTTTGAAAACAGTAAACAAAAAAACTTTAGAAGTGTCTGAACAAAAAAATCAAGTGAATTTAAAATTTTAAAAAAAGTGTTTTTTGGCAAAAATGGCCAGAGTCTGTATGAAGAAAAGACAGGAAACAATGAACACCATCTTGCATCAGGAGTATAATGAGATTTCCCAGCATTCAGTTATATATACACTGGTACTAACGTGTCTCCATCATGCACAATAAAAATTGATTTTTTATTCCCGCACTTATCTGCATTGCTCATCTCCCCAAGTGACCTTATGGATTCATGGCTGGTTCCACATGCAGGAGTTTACATATTTCCTTTCTGTAGTTCTGCATGAATTATGATAAATTATAGTCTGCTACAAATGTAGCTAAATTTCCCCTGAATTCCAGACTAATATTCATTCTCAATCCATTTTGCATGCATTTATACCCATATTTCTATATGGTTAAGTGTTCTCCAATGATAAACAAGTACATATATGGGTTTACAGATCAAATTTGAAATGTAAAACCTATGACTTCTTTTTCTTTTGTTCTGACAGCAGACCCAAAGATTTATATGGTTTGGCTTCTTCAGTTCTCTCTATCCCTTTTTTTCTGTGCAACTACTACACATACTGACATGAGATTGGCTTCATGCATTTATGGATGCAGCCCAGCCTCCATCCAACTGTTATGTCTAGGTTCTATATACTGTACAAGACCAAGCCTGTAATGTGTATACAAGGTATTTTAATAGCTGTCTTCATTCAGATGAGTCTCTTCCTCATTCACTATTAGAAAAAGACAGACAGAGCCTTTCTCTGCGTGGTCCTTTCACCAATCTATCTTGTGTTTCATGATTCATATATTTATAATGTGAGTGCATCTATCTATCTATCTATCTATCTAGCCATCTATCCATCCATCCATCCATCCATGCTTTTATTATTTGGCAACAGTCTGATCCTTTGTGTCCCTCAGTAATCTGGGTTTAGTGCTGATACGCTTTCTGCTGGCAACCTCTAATGTTTCCCGGTGTTTGGCATTTATGGCACAAACTAATACCTGAGCCCTATCTCTGCACACAAACACATGCAGGTTTAACAACTTATTTTTCAATTTAGGTGACTGGAGACACAAGCATAGTCTTGTCAGAGTGCAGAATAATCTGGAAAGGGGGCTGGAACAGCATATACCTGTAGTGGGATGCATTGATTGGTAATACAGGTGGAGCGGGAGCAAGGTTCAGTAGGGCCACTCAGCTCCTCTAGTCTACTTTAAAAGCATCAGAAAGTGTCCTAATGCGTGAAGAGAGTCCCATCCAGCTTTTACGAAGAGAAAACTGTTGCTGTCCAGAAGCTGGTCCCAAAGCGTAAAGTAACAACACCTAAAATATGTCTTTCAAGTGCAGGCTGTGTCACTCTTCACTCAGATTAATATATTTGACCATGTCAAAAACCTACCTTACCCACAATGCAACTCAACTGCTGACAGTCTATTCAAAAGTTTTAGGTGTGTTATGCTAGAAGAGGCTTATGTTGCGTCGAGCCCAACGAGTCCTCAGACCTGAGCGACCAAATTGGTGTTTTTTGTCCCTACCCTCTCATACAATCCATAGGAGCACTTTGTCACCTAACTTCCTCCTTTGATCCCGTAATAATTACTATGGCCACTGGAGGTCAGCTAACAATAACACAGAACTATGGGTTGCAATAACCTGATGACACCTATCATCAACCTATGAGCACTTTTTTTTCCCGGAGGATAGTCTCCTTGAGTTGCTCGCCCTAAGCAGAGATGAGGAGCAGGGTCCAAAAGTCCAGTAAGCTCACTCCTTTCTAACTCCACACCTGATTGACAAACTTGTTGTCTTCAGCCCGAAACAACACTGATCAAAATTGTTGCTGACTAAATTTCTGTTGACATAAAAGAGATGAACATTCGAGCAGCCAAATGTTTCAGCTGTAAAGTGTCTATTAAATTGAGACAGGGAAAACTCGAGAAACGGGACATCTATATGTGCAATTCCTTCAACTAGAGTCAAGAATCGAACAAAAAATACTTTTGCATTTGAGAGGTGGCCACAGTAGGCAGAAAAACAGGAGCAATTTCACGCCAAAATGATTACCAAAATTAAATAAACATCATCACAGCTGCATCACTTGGCTTCACAGTTAGCGTATAAACAAACCGGTAATTATAGAATGAGCAAATCAAAGCTCACTGAAACACCTTCACCTTTGCAGGTATTACTGTTCTAACCGTCAACTGGGAGCAGTGGTGCCATAATACGGAGTAAGTGACACCGGAAACATGTTTATCTTCAACCCCTGCTGTAAACACAGTTCTTCATACTGACTGTGGTGCATCCCTTTTTGGAAAACTGAATCCTTATCAAATCCTGGCTCTGATGGTACATGTGAATACTAATGTTCACGCATGCTTGAGCCCAAATCTGTATTTCTCCCAAAAAATTCCTCCACCTCTTTGCTGTCTGTGTAACACAGCCGTCTGGGGTTACATCAAATACACCTACGCACACTCTTTCACTGACTGCATCAGTCTTTCTTTCCTGAGATGTCTGCGGCCCATCAACATCCATCTGTCTGGGATCTCTCTCTCTCTCTCTCTCTCTCTCTCTCTCTCCCTCTCCCTGGTGCCAACTGACAAACCAAGCAAAGTGTCAGTTCATCTTCTGTTCCTGATTTGATATTACTGCTGTCAGTCTGCCAACTGATCTTTGTCAACTTTATATCCAAGACATTCAAAAGCATAAAGGATGGAAACAAGAGGGTAAAAAGATCAGAGTCTGTGAAAGAAAGAAAGGAAGAAAGAGGAGGTTTGGACACAGGGGCGCTGCAAGAAATTCTTGGCCGCAAATTACAGTGTGTGCCCCATCCTTATGTGTCTAATGTCAAACAGCAAACCTTTGTTACTTTAAGCAAATCCTGTCAAGTCATTTTTTTAAACCTCTGTAGCTGTACTCTGGGATGTTTTTGCACTTTTTCGGTGCATTTTCTGGTTTTGTTTCTGCCGAGCTCAGTTCTCTGTCTCCTCTCTACCTATACCCAGGCAGATGAAGTGTATTTTTTCTCCAAGGCCTTGACCTTTATTGCCAACACTACATGGTAGTACTTTTAGGACTGGAGGTGGTAAATACTCTGAAACGGAGCAATATGACGTTATCAATAGATGGAAAAATCCACACTTTAAGTCTGCCCTTTATAGAAACTCAAATGTTGACCAAACTGATTTAGTGCTGCAACTAACTGATATTTTATTCACCTCCTGAGTAGAATTTTAAGAATGTCAGAAATTGCTGAAAAATGGAAAATCACAATTTCCTAAAGTCCTTTGTCTTCAAATCAATTTCTAATCAGACCATTAAATCAAACCCCCCAAATATTCAGTTTACTCTTCAAGAAGACATAAAAAATAACAAATCCTCAAAGGGGAGAGGTATGAACAGCACTAGGTAATGGTTTTGATAATTAATTATGCATCAAAATAGCAACCAACTAATTTTCTGTAAGCCACCACTTTTATTAATAGACTAATAATTTCATCTCTGAACCAATTTTGGACAGAATTAACATCACTCTTTTTTGGCAATTGGCTTTTCATAACTAGAGTGAGAACAAGCTGGGGGGGGGGGGGGGGGGAGAAATGACATATTGAAGGTTCCTGTGGCCAGGACTGCAAAGTAGGGACATTGCAGTATATGCCTTAAATCTGTGGGACACTAGGATTCCACACAATGGGTAATTTCAAAATAGTGAATGAAACCTGAGAATATGGAATGAGCATCTGACAAGACTAAATCAAACATATTGAGGAAAAAATTACATCCTTGAGTCTACGTACATGAGTCCCTATCAGGTTTGCACATCTGGACACTGAAACCCGCCTTTCGTTCTCATTTGCAAAATTGCTCCAGCTCTATAAGCAAGCGAGTATAAATAATACGCTGAATACATTACCCCCGCTCTCTTATCGGTAAAATAAGCGAATGCCAGACTAAGTATACCACCACACGATTGGGAAAAATCATTTCAATCATGTGGTGTATTCTTGTAACTAGTGCACCTTGTCTTTATTTGTCAGTCCTGAAAGATGCAGGGATAATAAACAACAGAAGGGTGGAACAAGAAATGTATAAAGAGGAAGAGTCTGAGCAAAGGTGGCACGCTGACAGCTCGGATCTGAATTTGTGAATACATAAATATATTATCTAATGTATGGTAACCTGCCTCCCTCTCTGAATGTTCCTACAGTTCTCAGTAAAGAGGGTTCTGTTGAAAGATATCCTATTGTACAATATATGAATGCCTAGGATGGACCTAGAAATAAAGTAACTATAACGACTAAGGGATTAGCTGGTTAATCAATTAGTCATTTAACATATTATTAATCAAAGACTATTTTGATCATCTTTTGAGTTACCATCCATTCATTTTCAACCACTTATCTAGGTTGGGTAATGGTGGTAGCATGTTCAGTGAAATAGCCAAGAAATTTTACTCCCAAGCTATACCCTCCAACTCCTCTTGGGGTATCCTGCGGTGTTTTGAGGCCAGATGGGATATGTAATCCCTCTAGCATGCTCTGGGTCTGCCCCAGGGCCTCATCCCAGTTGGACGTGTCTGGAATACCTTTTAAGGGGAGGCATCCTTATCAGATGCCTCGTGGATGTGAGGGAGAATCGAAAACATGTTGCCCAAGGCTCCATACTATAAGAGTGAGCCAATCAACACTGCAAAGGAAACTCATTTAGGCCACTTGTATCAACAATTTCACACAAAATCAACCGAACAAAGCCTTTTTTTTTTTTTTAATTACCCCGATGACTAATTTGGGACATAATATCCCACTGAACCCATTGTGGAGTGCGTTCTCTGTAATCACGTTTGGAGTGGTATACTCTACTCTGCAGCCTTTTCTAACCAGGAATTAAACAAACAAATCAAATCAAACTTGAAACACGCTGAGGGAGCCTGTGTCAGTTCATTATAGTATTACACCAGGTTCTCTTTATTCCCCTGTCCCTGTTAAAAACAATTTACAATTCTACATTGCTCTGCGCTCTCTACTACACAAATAGTCCACTCTGTGAGACCATGTCTTTTGGAGTAAATTAGCTGCGTAAATACATAGATCATTGGATTTTGTTACGAGCATATGAGCAGGTTTAACGGAAGAAAATTGGCTCACATTAGCAGGTGAACTCATCTGCATCTACAAGTGTGTGTCCAGGAGATAGAGTTAGTGCTGAGAGGCAGCATAGCCAAACTGTCTCAGCCAACCATGAAAAACCAGATGTAGATTACGGTGTTCATCCATCTGAAGCAGACAAAGGTCCACTTAGGAACATAAAATATTAACACACCATTGAGTGAATTTGATTTATTTTTTTAAACAACTTCCCACAGAACCTCTGAGATTATTTGCCCGAGCGGCTCAGAGAATTGGACTAGTGGGACAATGAAAAATATCAATTACGGACAGCGGAGGGATTTGAATTAAGGCATGAACTAAGACTTCTCTACACTGGAGTTTGAAAATATGAGACCGAGAATGCTTTGTGTAGGCCCAGTCCTCATAAATATACACCATGAATCCATTTAAACCAAATTCAATCACTAAATACATTCAGATGGTAATTTAGGTCCAAAGATAATTATATGTTTAGCCATACAGGCACTTATCAGGAGGGGATGCAGGGAGAAAAGAGCTGTCAACACAAATTTGCTTTAAAGCTTCAAACCTTCATTCTACAGTATTTTTGTAATGAAATTATTGAATAATGCACTGCAGTAGGCACACTCTCAACAACTAGATCCACTACAGTAGGATCTTCTCCAGTTGAGCTACTTTTATTCCCAAAGGAGTAATTTGCATTTGCATTTATAGTTTGTAATTGGCCTCTATATTCAAGTTAATAGTGTCAACACTTGGCCTGACAAAAACAGACCAAAAAACAGAAAGTGTTTTCCTCTGTTTTTAAATTGAATCTAGACACCATGGCCTTTTCTATAATCAGCCAGTCTGTGTTCTCCCCTTTAATCTTACCATTATGAAAACTGCTCTGAAACCGAGGTCATAATGAACTCTACTTGCTGACAATGAAATGAAGGATACAACAGACATAGTCTTCACCCTTTTCAGGACTTCGGTAAGCTTATGACTTCAAAGCTCTGATTAGGAAACTAATTTCTTCCTATACCCCTTGGACACGAACATACTGTACATATTATCATGTCTCGTATGGCGATAATAACAGGAATTTACTTTTAGACTCTCTAGCCACTGGGACTTAATGCTTTATGCCAGTCTTGTATTAGTAAAAAGGGCAATAAATTAACACTTGCTCATCTTTAATCAGCAGATTGTCTGAAGGCTACTATTTGCCACAAGTTCCTTTGAGAGGTTGCAACCCACAACAGAAAGACTGAAATGAAACTCAGCCATCTATGACCTTTCTGTCATCACTTGTATTAGCTGCTTCCTACCCACTGAACAAAGATAACCAGGCAGAGGGTGACAGAGTCAATGACAGTCGGGCTTTTTACAAAAATTATATCGGTCACAAAGGCCATAAGTCACACTTTGTCACAGCTGAGGGTTCAGGGAGCAATGCAGCCACTCACATTAATCTACTGGCTGATAATCCATTTCGAGGTCGGCTGCTATTGGTCAAATTTAAGTGACAGATTTCTGGTACTGTCATGCATGGTGATATGTCCAGGATTAGCTTCCTGTCACCTACAGCGGCTATGTGCCCATAACTGGAGGTTTGCCCGTGCAACCCAGTCATGAGACCTCTAAGAGTCTTTATGCAAGAAGAGATACCAATAGATAAGTCAACCAGCGGAACAAGCCATTGCTCTATTCATAGACGGGACTGTCCAGCTCAACAGCACATTAGTGAAGGTCACAGTTGCTTGGCTGTAAAACCGAGACAGAATGACAGATAAATAAACAAGGTGTCTGACTGATTTGGCTTTAGCAATAGCTGGTTAAGCATGCTGGGCATGTGAAGGTTGGTCAGAGGTATATTAACCTGGCTTTTCACTTTTTTATTTTTTTTTAGCAGCAGACACGATAAGGGGGAAAGTAAACTTTACAAACATCTTGTTACTATATCTGACCCTTTCCTAAAGGTTTGTCTTTTACCTTTAAAAACACAGTAATGACCTGGCAAAAAATAAAACAAACTGGACATCTGAAACAAAGTTAAAAGGTTTCTTAGCAGTCCATGAATTTATGTCCTCACTGACCCTTTGTCTGATATCAGATGTTTAGATACCAGATGTACAAACGCATCCAGATGGACAGCTTTCATCCACTCGATCTCAGCACAGCATGCAACTTCTAGCATGCCAGGACCAATAAGGACATGTGAAAGAGCAGTGATCAATAGTTTCTCAGTCGGCCCACAGGACATCTGCCTCCAGTAAAGACATGAAAGGCCTGTACATATAGAAGACATAGACATACCACAATTAAATAGGAAGGCAAACAGAGTTACAGCTCTACAACTATGCACAGTGAAAGACATAAAAGGTTCAAAAGTACTTTTAGGAAAGATTTACATCCGTGACTATGGAAAAGAGAGTGAAGTTTATGATCTGGCGAAATGAGCTGACTTTGAGATTAGTACCACAGCTCCCTTAGACTTTCGCCATAACCTGACGGCACAATATACTTACAGATTTTAAACATACCGGTCCCTGTTATTCCTTCAGGCATAAAAAGTTTTTTCTAAAACCTACTCTGCCCACATTTTATAACCTTTATTAAGTTTAATACCGCCATGATCAATTTTTTCTATCTAAACAATGAATCAAAACAATTACCACCTGACTCAGCATTTGCTCTCAGCTCTACAGAGCGTCTCAACATCTTTCAGCTCCCACAAAGTTACCGTGTGGCTTCATTCTCATTCTGTGTCCAGACGCAGCAGGCAGCTGTTTTTTTTTTTTTTTTTTAGCAAAAAAGCTCTAAAAACCCGTTGCACATTACCTGCCTAGAACCAAACAGCCAGACAGACAAAATCAGCACCTCACTGGTGAACATCATGGAGCATTTAGCAGCTGAAGAGCCCCTTTTTACTGAGGAGATGAAAAACAGAGCTACAGACTGAATACCAGACTAACATCCATCAGATGTTCAGAGACACTATTCCAAATGAATGACAATGTTGCTACGTTTCTACTTGGGGTGTAAATAAGCGACTATTTGCTTGTGTTCTCATATCTCCTTTGAAGTTAATGATTTGTAAATGTAATGTTGTTTCCACTCTTCCCAAGTAGCAAAAAAGTCAATGACTATAGTTTTAAGTTTTCATGCTATCTTTTTTTTTCAAATGTTCTCAAAGTGAACTGAGACAGAGCTGAAAAACAGTTTTCAGTGATAGTTTTTTTTTAAACACTTATATTCAAACTATAGACTAAATCTGCGGGCCCTTAAACTTTTTTTGTTCATTTGTTTTAAATATTTTTAGGGACTTTTCCTTTTATCAGACACAGGAAAATATATAGGTGTCATGAGATGAGGGGAGAGTAGAGGGCTGCCACCACATGTCTTTAGCAGCATCCTAAATCCCAGGGTACCAGGTTGCCCCAGCTGGCCCTTAAACATGTTCACCCTACAAATGATTTAATTCGATATATAGAATAACATATACTGATATACTTTTCTTATATGTATTTATCTTTTCTTAAAACAACACTGTGCTGAAAAGTTTGCACAATGCCCGGCTTAAGCAACTGTTTATGCTGGGTAGGGTATCCATGGTGACAACGTAACCCGTGGCAACAGGTATCTGTTGGTACTGGTACCATCTGCTGTTGTTCAGTTTGACTGTTTCCACATAGATTTCAATGAAAAAAAACTGAAGATCTCAGCTGTGCCAGCTGTCAGCTGTATGTTACACACACACAAACACACACACAGCTAGGCTGCAAAGACATTACAGATTACACATGCAGTTGCCCCCGTGCACAGACGCACACAAACTAGTGTATGCAATGAAGCTAACTGAGCCACATAAGTGCAGACAGGCATACATAAAGACAAACACACGCCTACACACTTTTTTGTGTTTGTATCACACAAAGCCACACACACTTTTGAATGCAACAGTGAAACAGCCGTACATCATCTGTGCCAGTAGTGCCGACTTATCAAATCGAAACCTTCCTGTGAAAATAGGCTTAAAGCAGACAGTGAAACCACTCGGCCTGCTCTTCTATAAACTGTCCTTTGTGAGGGGTGTTTGGTAACATTCTTCCACAAAGAAGCCAATTGCAGATTTTATGGTATCAGCCCTTTTATTGAGATAGCGGAAGCTGTATGAATGAGATTGCTGGTGTGAGACGGTCTCATTTGTACAGCTTTGGCTGAAGTAAAGAATGGAGACAGAGCACATGCTGAAAAGGCTACTGTTTTTATTGACATTATAAACAAGGTGTCTACTCACGGTGTCTACTCACGGTTCTGTGCTATGGAGATATTTTATTAAAAAGACAAAAGAATACAACGTAGACTGAAAAATACAACACAGGAGGAAGGCACTGTCTTACCATCAAAGATGTAAAAACAAAAAATAGATGAACAATGTTTTAACCTACAACCACAAGTGAAATATAACAAACCTTCCCTAAACTCACTAATTAGGGCTAATAAAATGGAGACTGCTAACAAAAAGAAGACTGTTTTTATATCAGGACTAGGCAAAATGTAATAAATTTGCAGCTGAGAAATTTAAAATGAAATTACTTTTTTACGAAACATCTCAATGTGCGCTGTTTAGAGCATATAATCTTAAATTTCAGTATTACCAAGATAAAAATATTTTTAGCAACTCATACAAGTGATACTACATACCAACTGACATTTTACATTTATAAAGGTCAATTCATGTTTGATATTTTACATTGCTGCATGCAGGGTTTTCAAATGTCTTACTTCATTCTTGTGCTCTGGGCGCATTGTGCCTATTATTATAACTGGCCTTTGTTGGGATTTCACTATGAATCCACTTCTCTAACACTCTTCAGTCACAACTTTGATTTTATAATATTTTTGTGAAATAAATGACGCATGGAAAAACTTGCAGACATAAATATGATGTTCAGGGTCTTCCTGGTTAAACAATCAACATATCACTCTGAAAACATCAGAGGTTATTTTATTTATTTTCTGTCTCCCCTTCATCATTAAGTATCTCCTGTCCATTCACACAGGCTCACGTTTACTTATAAGCTGAACAAGATCAGGGTGCATTCAGGCCAGAATCATCATTCAGTCATCAGTATTCATTACATCAGTGACAAGGAGAAAATTCCTTCTCAGGCCCCTGCTGTCATTCCCCCAGGCCTCAGGGAATCCAATGAAGGTTAATTTATTTAAATCCCCCATACACTCATCTCTATTCCATTAAACTCTACTAATAAATCTTTGGTTTGCCATGCAATCTGTTTTCTACTGTCAAAGGCCCAGGCCTCGGCTGCATTTTGCATGCATGCTTGTGGATGTGTGCTCAAAGATAACATGGCAGGAGATAAGGTCATGTTAAAATCAGTAGATGTCATGTCCTGTGTGCGTGTGCGTGTGCGCGTTTGTGAGAATGAGGCTACAGATGTGTGTAGCTGTGCCTAGACATCTGCCCTTTGAATGTGGCCAAAAAGCCTGGTTTAATTAATCTAAGTGCAGCTCATGGTAGGGGGCCATAAAATCAAAAGGCTGAACCCTCGCGGAGCCCTGTCCTGCTCTAGTGTCCCAAAGGTCTTATAAAGTCTAATCCTGTGGTCTGAAATACAATTTCCCATCTGCCCTTTCTGCCATTTTCATCCTATAATAAAGAATATGGTCATACCTCTCTGGTCATGATAGCAACGATTAGTCCAAGCTACAAGGGGACCTTGGCTATACAGACAAGCACTGTATCATTATTACAGCATGTCATGTCAGCATTACACAGATGCTGTTATGATAATGACTGTTAAAAAGCTCAGCTGTTGGCTTAATAGTGGGTGAAGCCATTTGCATTCTGCTGAAGAGGACATCTCATTGATGTCAATGTGGTTTTTGTGTTCAAGAGGTTTGGTTAATGAGAGGCTCGCAGGAGCAGAGGAGTCAGGACTAGTAAACTGGGTCCAAAGGACCTCAACACTGGTAGAGAGGGTCAATCTGAAGTACGTGAGTGTACGCATGTGATGCCAGATTCAGGCTATGCATTCCCTGCATGATAATGGCTTAAGCACAACACATGCAGTACATTGGGAAACGAGAATGGCAGTCAGGTATGACAGTTGCTCATTTTACGCTGTGTTTTAAGAAATATGAAAAAAGATATGACATCTGGGATGCTTCACGACAACAAGGTGAACATGTCGGATTTTTTTTTGCCTTTCACCACTTTGTTTGAAAACTTCTATCAAATGTTACGAGACTGAACAGTAGGAGCACAGAGAGCTCTGCCATACACAAATGAAAAACATGGCAAAGTGAAAGAGGAATAAAGTGCTATTTTTATTTCAGTGAATTTTTTTATTTGATTATGACCGTGGGGTCATAATGACCATGGGGTCATAATCAAAGCATTAAACCAAAGTAAAGGTACCCTGCAGAGTTTATTTTTTGTTTTTGTTTTGATTTTTACCATTAGTAGTGCTATGTTTTTAGTCCTTGTTTAGTTTGCATGTACATAAGGACGCGCATGCGAGCACATGGGCATCGGGATACACAATCTGGCTGGTTTTCAGATGTTCCACCACCAGGCAGTTGGTGGCTGTAACACACCAAGAAATGCAGCAATATGCAAACAAAGGCAAAAAAGAAGATCCAGTACTAAAAAAATGGAAGCAAATAATGATTGATTCGAAATGTTCTTAAAAAACTGGCTCGCAAACTTTGTACAAGGAAAGAAATACATTCAATAGTTTATCAGGCCTCAAGGATACATGGAATGTGTAAAAGACTGTAAATATAACTTTTAATAACTAGCAAGAAAAGTCCAAAGGACACCTTTACCAAGTTAGAGTGAGCCTCATCCACAAGTCTCCAACTCAGCATAAATGAAAGTAAAAATTTCACCCAAAGATGCCAAATATTCCTCTTGGAAACTTAGCTACAGATATTGAATAAAGCTCTGCTAGCACAAAATACTACAATTACAATGTGTCTCTCATATTACCCACTGCACATTTAACACTGACTCAGAGTTTTCTATTTTTTCCCTCTCATTCTTCCTCTATTGCTGTACCCACTGTTTTCTGCTGCACCAGTTTCTGTCACATAAGCCACATGGCATCTGTGACATTTTCAAAATCGCCAAGACATCAATATTAATGTAAGAAATATCACACATTCCAATGCTGACATTTGTCCTATTTTTAACATTTTTCCTTCACTTTTCCTATCTAAGTGGAGAATGCTTTCTATTTACTGTCACCAAGATATCCATCACATCATATACACCAGCGATATAGACAACACAAAACAAATCACATCATCTTTATGCCCTTTCACACTGTGCACAGAAACAGGTATATATATCGGCTGATTATGCCTTCTCTCAAGAATGTGTTGGCATGTACAGATTTTTTTTGACCAATGAGCTGCTCATGACCCTGAAAACCTGGTTTCTCAATCAGGTTTGTACAAAGAGTGATGAGTTTCTATATAAACATTCAATTATCAGCCAGACTTTGAAGAGCTTGGGTTATTTCGCTTGAGAAATTTCTGGATTTTTTTTCCCACTGGTTGAACTGGACAGGATGTCATGTCAACATTTGAATAAAAATGTGATGGCGGTTAACTGTTGAGGTTGTTTTTGGGTGGACTGCAACAGTGGGGCCATTCCAATAAACACACTTGACTGACTGACTGACTGACTGCATTTTGCTGACCAATGGTGTAACCTTTTCAGTCAGTGTGATCAAGTACTGACATTTCACCAATGGCCACTGCTTTTTCAAAATAAATTGGCATTAACAGTTTCTTCTGTGTTATCAGTGGGCTGTTTATATGCAGTCTTCCCAATTTAGAGCCTGTGTTGCAATATTTACTGACTTTTCACATCCCTTTAGTGAGTTTTCTTCATAAATAAACCAAGCGACAAATCTTGCAACTTTTTGGACAAACCTTAGCTACTATCTGGAGAGGGGAGTCACCAATGTTGCCCTTCGAGCACAAGGTCGGCCTTTTCCTCCGCAGGCACACCTCTCTGCGCATCTCATTTAATCAACCACATGGCGGCTGACAAAGATGTGAATGAGCTTCTAATTTTCTATTTGAGTGATCTTTTTACAAGTTAATAAAGCACAAATCACAGCACAGCCATGGTCTTTAACTTATGTGTTTGGTGATTTTGTCAAACAGCGTCACGGTTTATAAAGTCAGGAATTTTACTAGTGCAGAGCAGCAGCTTGGAAACACCTTTCTGCTGGTTAGCATGTAGTCTTAATGGCCCATGTTTCGTCAGTATTTCATACTTGTTCGGTAGGCTGACAACAGAAACTGAAAAAAACATGTAAATAAAAGCAGCTTTGATGGGAATTCGGCTGTATTAAATTACTGTACATGTTTAAACAGTGTGGGAGTGAAGCAAACAGACAAAGGTTTGAACAGAGTCATGTTCTTCTTTTTCTGGGCTGCTGTCAATTAAATCTGATCTGAGTGCACCCACACAGCCCAGGGAAAGTATTTTTTGAGTGTTAATCGCTCAATATAAATAACGATGTATATTTCAACTTTGCTGCTTATTTGTGAATATTTAATGTTTGGGAAAAATAATTAAAAAATTAAACTTGGAGCACTGCATCCCTTATCAAATTAAAGGTTTCAGGGTCTTTAATTTTATTAATGGGGCAGTATTTTGGGAAATCAGTTTTTCACATAAGTAAAAATAGTTGTTCTCTCCTAAACAGATCCTTGCTTGTATTGTTTCAGCTCTCAGATGTACGTTACTTTGGATTAAAGAATCTGCAAACTGAATTGTAGAATTGTAATATTATAGAATAGAAACTGGGATTCAAAATTTTCAAATCCTGGGGACCCACTTCGTCAGTTTCTTACCATTCAAAAATGGTCATTTTTAAATATATTGTACTCAGTAAATTTTCATCATTATTTTCAAGCTATCTTTTGTAATGGTTATGTATGAGGAAAAAAAACCTCTTTGACAGCATGTCAAATGACATGGAATTCTGACAGTACGCCACTAAACCAAATATCACCAGACAGCCCACCAGCACATTTGACGTTGTTTTTTACTTTTACCAAAGTACTAATCCCCCTCTGTAGCATCTCTTCCTCTCTGGCCCCACTGTGGCATTTTTCTTCAATCAAGCAGGAAGCACAATGAGCTTAAGTTCTTTTTTCCATATGAGTGTGATGATTATGTATGATTGAATATGAATCAGAATGAATTATAACCCTGAACGATGACACAAGGGAGAGCTTTAGTGCCAAAAGCCTTCCTTCAAAAGAACAGGCTCCTTTAAAGCTATTCCAGTATGCAGTTAGTGGATAGGCTAGAGGAGAGGAATAGCCAGATGGCTGCTTGTCATTCTCTATGAATCGGGGCTTTCAGTTCTGCAAACGTAATAGGGATGCTTTCGCATTTTCAAATTCAGGTGTGTTATTATTTTACACCCCAACTTGACTTAATGTTGTGATATGCACAAGTAACTATGTACCAGGCCCAGCAGGGAGTGCAGCTCAGTCCACTCATCACGTGTGGATGGAAAAAGAAAGCACAATAATTGATTTTTTGATTCATTCAGATGCCCCGAATTTTTAGGAATACATCCTGAAGATAAGCACTTAGCCATTTCCTGACAGCAGAAATGGAAGCCAATGTGAGTCATAATTAAAATAGCTCTGTAACAAAGAGAAATAAACTAAGTGGTGTGTTCTACAGTGAATCAGAGCTGCTGCAGGACAAACAGATGACTTCTTTGCTGAATGGTTGTCCACTCTGTCCTTAGAGATTTTTTTGATCAACATTTTGATTATTTAGCATGATGTATAAAAGTTTTGACAGTAAGGGCCAAAATAATGGGACGGACTGCACATAAGTAATCCTCAGTCTACATTTTGGGCTGAAATGAGGTCCCGAAAACCAACAGAGTCACTGTGTCATTCTAGTGAACAAAAACAAAAGAATTATGATGAATTTGGACTCTGCACCTTTGCTTCACTGATTCCCAGTCTGCTCCTCCACAGAGAAGTGTGATTGTCCTCCCCATTTCCCCCTCTTGTCAGTTTCATCCATTGAAGAAAACGTTAGGCACAAATGCAGGATGGCGGCCCGAGTACTCAAAGGAAAAAAAAAGGCTCCCATTGAGACCACTTAGTTATGAATTCTCAGCTGTTTGCACTATTTCTTGCTTTTGGAAGTGGGGATTAAGATGGATAACAAGAAGGAGGAAGGAGGAGGGATTAAAACAGACCTCACAGTGGAAATATATTACAGTTTCACCAGAAGCTAGAGAAATGACATTTGAATTGATGGCCACATTCACAAGATGGCACGAAAAGAATCAACCTTTCAAGACAGGAAATGACCCAGTCACAGACACCATTACAGTAGTAAAGGAGAAGGATAATCAGCCTGCCCATAGATTAAAATTTAACCGCTGAGGAAAAAAGCAACCAAGCCAGCCAGAGCACATTTTGCTAACATTACAAAGGACCTTGCAACACCAATATTTTTGCAACCTTCAATATCCCAAACTCTATCGTAGCCTTTACCCTGTGATTGAACTCACTGAAATGATAATAGCTCTCATCAAGGCTGGTCTGACATTTCACACCTGAATAATTTGATTCTTTGTACAAAACAGAGTGCTTCAAACAGGCCTTAGATCCAGAGTTTAAAAATAAGGTTATTTTACTAAAGGCGTCTTCACTTTAATGTATCAGACCAAGGATATAGATTCTAGAATTTGTAGAATGTGGATGAAAAAAAAATCTTACAATTATCTATTACAATGGATTAAAAAAATGGAGAAATTAGCTCAGAAGCTCCAGATTAACCAAAGTTTCACAGGCATACATGCTTAGAGGCTGGGATAAGGTATGTCAGTGCAGGGCTACTGATTTGTGGAGACACTGGAGAGAGATTAGCAAGCGCCTTTTATTATGAGGGACTGACCCTGCTGACACCCAGACATGTTCAGCCTTCTAAATACCTCCCAGAACTCCTCTGACCCACCTGTCTAAGAGCAGCTGGGAAACAGTGTGGGCTATTTCTGTGTGTTGACCCAAAGAAGACCCTTCACGCTGTCTACATCACAAGCCCACCTCCAATATAGTTGATTTGACCTCCAGCCTCTGGAGCTGCAAAGTGTCACAGTGGAATTACAGTCAACTGCCACGGACATACACATGGAGTGGCTTTTTGGCCTTAATTACTAAATATGGGTCAAAAGAAACATTTATCAGCATCACAAATTAGAAATATGAGGGCGCCAAAAACGCTCGCAGTGAACAGTTCTGAAAAATTCAATTGCATTCTTCTTCTTAAAACAAAAATGATCGTTACCAGTCATTCAAGTGAAAGAGACTGTATTAACTGAATACAAAGGTGTTTGCACTGGGAAATTAATGTAAACAATTAAACATTGAAGGAGGATTTTCAAAGGCTTTATGTGGTACAGAATGTATTAGGTTTGTTCATTAGGCAAGACAACACCCATATCTAACCTAAATAGAATTAAATGAAAAATATGAGGGAAAACATCTGAATATCTGTTACACATCCCTACTAAATTATTTGGAATTAGAGATGCAGTGATCAAAGTTATTCTCTCCCAATATTGATTTGGATACTGGGAATCTAAATACCACCACCAAATAAAGTAATTTATTTATATAGCATATTTCATAGACAGAGGCAGTTCAGAGTGCCTTGTAATCCGCACAAAAACAAATGAAATAGTAATAAAATTTAAAAAAGAACAATAGTGCTCGCCTTTCTTTGTATTTAAGCTCTATATACTTCACCTCATGAAACCTGCTGAAGTTATGTTTATATAATGTTAACATGAGGCGCTAAAAACTGTGTCCCCAGCCTGCCATAACTGATAAAATTGCAGAAACACTGAATTTATATTGACATATTGACAAAGACACTGTACTTAATGGCACTCAAACAGGTCAGTATCAGCTAGGATACCAATCCAACGGATCAGACGGAGCAACTCTATTTGTCTCATGATTCACCCTAATTTTTATACCATAGCACATAATAATTGTTTTCCTGATAATACCCTCCTGCTTTACTAGAAGATTTATTCTTGACATTTTCATAAACACACTTCTGAATTTTTACACTGGACCACTGGATCTAATCCTTACAATGCAGACAGAAGCATTTCTTTCTAATAATACAATTTGCCATCATAACATTATTTACACTTAATATGTTGATGAGAGAATTGTGCACTTGGTGTCTTGAAAGTCACACTACTTCAACCAAGGAATCTGAGCTGTACAGTTTTAATTATTCTCGGGATTACTTGAGGCCTATTTCTCATCTTATCCAAACTATAATAATAGAAGAGTGTCGATATAAAAAGAGAGCTTAAGCAGCTTAACTGCTTTTCACTCAGAAAAGATCACCCTGGGACATGTGATTCATGCAAGATGATTATTTGAAAAAGGACTGAAATAACTGTATGAATATGTTCATAAAAATATTCATAAAATAAATAAATAAATAAATAAATACACACACATATATATATATATATATATATATATATATATATATATATATATATATATATATATATATATATATATATATATATATATATATATATATATATATATATATATACATATATACATATATATATATATATATATATATATATATATATGTATGTATACATGACAACACCCTTTAAAAAACATCTGATTTTCAGAAAAAGTCATATTTTATTTTTTTTTTTTTAGAGGAATTGATTCTCTGTAGGGCTTATGGTGGTCAATGCAACTTAATGTAGCAGTGATTCATGGCAAAACCCTCCATTGGTGCCCCTGCACCATTTTATGGCCGTTATAAACCACAGCATCCATCCACCGTAGCACTGCATGCCTTATGAGACAGAATGTTGACTAGAGAAATACCAAAGTGGACCAAAAAAAACAGAGGCAACAAAAATTTTAGGGGGACAAGCTAAGGATTCTAGGACTAATCCACCAAATTTGATGCGCCTCCACAGGCATTCACTGTTCACATGACACGTCTGCCATCTGATCCCCGCTTTCCTCACCCCTGTGTAGAGGACAACACAATGTCCTCTGAGATTTGGTGTATTAATAGTCTCATCCAGTGCAAAGACTATTCAACTGCCTGGTGTTACACTGTATATTTTTTCCTGTTGGTTGTTCTAGAACTATACTAGTATTCCACCACAATAATATAACATGGGTGGCATAACAGATTTGTTAACAGTAGGAGAAAAAACAATTTAAAAAATGAAATGAAGATGCTGGGAACTAAATGATTCATGGCGTGGGGTAATGAACCAGTGTTTTTTTAGCAGCTTGACTATTCATTTTCATGTAGTTAATATCATAAAAAACAAAAGGAAATACAGAAACAAAAGGGCTCTACCAGCACATATAGCAAAGAGCCTATGTGTTGTATGTTACACCAAAACTAGAAAGGTGTTGCAATACCCTGCTGTTAAAAACAATACTATACCCCAATTTTATTTGTAACAATACTTCATAAATCACAATCTTTTAATAAGAGCCATTTTTCCTGAATTCTGTCAATGTACGACAGCAGGGCATGTCGACAAAGCAGACGAAGCGAAATATAGCATTTTTTTCTCTTACAAAGCTGACAAACTTGGCAAGCTGGCTGTAAAAGATCTTTTAAACCTACACAGACCAAGAGAGCCAACAGCGCCAACATGGCAAAGCATCCTGCTGTCACACGTCAACATGTTCAATGAACTGAGAGGGGAACAGGTTAGCGGATGTGATAGAAAACATAATTATATGATTCCCATGCCCTCATATGCAAGTCAAACCACTGCGACTTATCTCGTGACAAGCAAACTTCTTGTCATCATTATAGTTTAACAAGAGAATTGAGGACAATGATTATATTGATTTATCTTTCTGCCTAACTTCTCAAGGTAGGAAACATCTTCATATGCAAACACAACCTTCAAAATGGTAATGGTAACTTCACAGTAACTTGCAAGCTGCTACTAATAAGCTCATTGTCAAAAACACACCTACATGTATTAAAAATCAAACAAGAACACACTTAACAGCAAATGAACTATAATTTTATAAGGAATTAAAGTAATAATCATAAATGACAATAACTAAGTTTGGCACTTCATGGTGATGAAGCTCAAACCCAGGTGTATAAAAGTAGAGCACTAAAGTAGACTTAACACAAATGACTCAACATGTCTCCTTGGCAGAAGTCTGCACTCTACTGAGCACATTTGGTAATTTTCTATCTAGTCGAATTAGATTTAAAAATGACGATTAATGAGAACAGGCCTGTGATATCATTTCCGTATTAGTATCCAGATATTTAGTCAGGTATCATATTGAAGTCATGATTTGGGTATCGTGACAACACTAAGAGTCTATAGGAAAAGCCTTTTTATAGTGACACAGCAAAGGATGAGAATAGAGTTGATTGTGCGGTTACTGAATGAAGCCAAGCTTAATATTTCACGTCTACATTTGTAAAATCTTTAGATGGGTTTTCTTAACACTGGACGGAGAAAAAAATAGCATCTTGTTGTTTCAGCACCTCAGAGACAGTCATAGTATATTGACCTGGTTTTCTGTGAAATTGTTCATCTGAGTAACCGTAGCAGAGAAAAAGTGCTTTTGGCCCTTCAGGCTGTCGTGAGCAAAGAGTAGAGGAGCAGCAGTTGGCATCAAACCCCCGTTTCTTTATTTTGCAGTGGCGCTGCAACAGGGAAGCAAGATAATTAACAGTGACAAAAAGCCATCTAAATAAGGAGATGGCATGGAGGCTTGGCAAGTTTGAGCTCACAAGCCTTACAGTCACTTCTTCTTCCCAAGTACATTCCACCCTTGATGAAGCCAGTCAAATCAAGCCAATGCCAATGGCAGTGCAGAGGTCCACTGACCAGCATCAACATGACAGATTTAAAATGAGTGAAAAAGAAGGAAATGTCTCTGCCAATTAAAGACAGGACTGATGAGAAGTTGCTGCCAGGCACATGCTACAACAAAGCAAAATAAAAGTAGATCAAGAGTCTGACTCTATTTTTGTGTTCATCAGCTTAAGTTCTGAAGGCCGCCTGGCTTTGGTTTTTAAAGATTTTCACTGAAAAATATGAAGATTTTTTTCCGAAGAGAGAAATTACAGTTATTCTCGTTGCTAGGCCAGTTGTGTTTGGTTAAATGTTTACAGAGGCCAAAGTCTGACAGTACACCAAGCACTGGCTGTAAAAAGATATTTTTTTTTATGCAGCCTTCTATAGTCAACATCAGATTTAGCCTTACAAAGCCAGACATGATCCTCCAAGCTCAGTTTTCACACCAAGATTCAAGATTATAAAGCTGACAACTGACTAAGCCAGACCATAATGCATTGTATTAATCTGCAAAAGGAGCTGAGTGTTTAGATGACGTGGCTCACCAAATCTCAAAACACCAAAACCCTGTGAACTGTTTTATACCACTGCTGTATAAAATCAAGCATATTTCCTAAATGGCATCAGGATGCATTAAAGACATTTCTTATCTGAGAGCTACACAATGTGTTTGTGAATAGAGTAAATTAGAAGACAATCAAGCCCTTAATGCAAAAAGATTTCTTATTCATTTTTTTTTAACATATTTAATATATTGACATTGTATGAGACTTCTTTTTAATGTTTGACTTTGAAGTTCTTTTCAGCAAGTTTTTGGTTCACACCTACTGCTGGTTAAAGCTATTTAACAGGAATTCACACCTGGGATTTGCCCAGAGCATTTACTCTCTCCTATTGTGGCCCACTGAGCAAATCCTCTGGAGAAACAAAAGCAAAATAACCTTCCTCTAGGCTTATTATTCACTTTCTCAACGTACATTTGACAGTGAGCCCACCTCCGTAACATCTGGGCTGCAGCCACCTACTCATTATTCTCTCAAACAGTTATAATGCACCAGTTATGCACAATTGTGCATACAGTGGCTAATACACCAGACTCTAACTAAGATATTGTCCCTTTTCTCTTTCTCATATTGGTTAGATTCAAAGGTCTGCGTTATCTCCTATCTTTAAGATGTGCTGTGGGCTAATGTACGACTGCCTAGATATCTGACAGCTCATCTCTTCAAAGGCTTTTGTCAGCTAGTTGTTCTGTGGGGGGATTTGAATAGCAAGCTTGCTGCAGGAGCAAGCATGCCCTGGGCACATCTCTCATCTCAAACACTTGTCTGTTTACCTTCTGGCTACATGTCTGACCGGAGGAGTCAGTGGCATTCTGGAAGCAACCTCGTCACTCAACAATGAATCCATACTGACTGAAGAGGTCCATAAATTTGCTTGAATGGACAATGTATGATAATTTGCATCCAGTAGCTGCTGCCATCCCTCAGATCAAAGACACTTTCAGATTATAGTGTACTTCTCTAATACAATAAATATATTTTAGATGAACTGTGTACCTAAAACTATTATACCCTGATGCATATTCTTTTGATTTAATTCAGGATAAAATTTTTAAAAATAAGTATTTTGGATAATTATAGCACTGTGTTAACGCTAATCCCAATGAAGAAAAGTTCTTTCATTAATCTCCACCATCTGGCCTACAGAGATACTCCCTGCATGCCATCAGATATAGTTCACGACCATTATTCCTCTCTTGAGCCTTCTGATTGTCTACAAGGAACTCCTGCCTGATGCCACAGCCCTACATATCTGATAACCATGGTGATGGCTTGCCCTTGCCCATTCCTCATTAAGGAAGTACAGGACAGGGAGTGAATTGGGTAAACAAGCTGAATCCGTTCCATTAATGGCTGTGGGTTCCCCTGCCACACCACCATTAATTATCTGCTCTTACAAAGAGATCGGATGAGAGAAAACAACAAGCATGCTACTGTCTGGAGGTCTGCTGACTCTTTAATTAGATAGGTATTCCTCATGAAGCTACAACACAACCAAACTTCTAAAGTCATTTATATTCTGTATTTAATTACCATTGTTCTACAAACACATCCAAAATCTGCTCTTGTGGGGAAATGACTATATGTATTTAACACAACTGAACTTAACATTTTTTGGAAGGGAATTTCAATACAAGCTTATTTTTGTATTTTCACAACACTTTGTTGAGAAAATTCCACGAATGAAAATAGGATTCCCCCAGAAAACGTTCTTCTGTGAACAAATGTGGAGCCTGGAGGAGGGAGTGCCCCCCGTACACCACCGAGCATTAACATGAAAACCACATCAACAAAGAGGTTTGACTCCAGAGACTGTAGGAAACAATACACTTGGTTGATCACCTAGAGCCAAGGAAACATTTTTGCAGACATCAAAGCACGTTGCAATTTTTTATAATCTTGGATATTTGCTAAAGTAAAAAAAAAAAAAAACGAAAACCCGAACAACAATTAAACAGGTGCATTTGAAATTTATCAAGTAGCCGGAAAAACTACTACTACAAGATCCCGATGTTACTCTCAGTTTGCTGGATGTATGGGTACACAGCTAACCGTTTTTCCATAAATTGATAAATCAGTGTTATAGGGCCATGTTTCTGAGTTGGTTTTAGTCATAGTGGGTGGAAAAAAATATTTACACATATATTTGGACAAAACTTTTAAACTTTTAGATTCTCACTTTATCCGCCTGAACTTTTTAAAGCATCTCTACATCAGAGAATGCTTTGATGTGACAAAACTTTCAAACTAAAGGTCTGACTCCAGTCTTGGAGGACGCATTTCTTACATTTGCGTATTTTTATTTTCCCTAATGCAGTACAGTAATACGCATCTCTGCAACCTAAATTTTGTATGCTAAAAGTCTGGCAATGTTCATTTTATATTTCATTATCAGTGAAGAAGAGTCATTGTACTCAATACAGTATTATCTGATCTTATGCGATCTTGCATGTTTGTGGAAGAAAAGCCTATTTACGACTGTAAATACACAAGAATCACTGTTGAATTGGGAAAAAAGTCTGCATCCTTTCTGAAAAGGCCTGCAGAAAAGATCTCAAGATAGTATACACAAGTGTAAATGCAAGGTTTATCACTGCCTCTAGGGCACATTGCTGCTGCATTGAGGCACAGTAGGCATACTTACTATTGATATGATAGTGTGTCATCACATAGAGGCTGTGAAAAGATCTTCAAAGTCATCTCGTCTCTCCTCAGGGCAGCAAAGAAGGCAATACAGGTACAACACAGTGTATAGATCAATCACTGTCAGAAATTCAATGAAATAATTTCAGCACTTGTAATAAGCAACGGTAAACGTCCTTCATTATTGATACCTACAATCAATGTAACCTGCATGCTATTTGTTAGAAGCCCTCTTTTACAGTCAAAGTGGGCAAATGACCTAGAAATATAGCAAACATTTATTATATCAGTGATGTAATAAATCACTATGTTTCTGCTGGCCTCTAAACACCACTGCTATGGAGGTGGTCCCCCTTATTGTGTACTGGTTCAATAGTTTCCACCCTTTGTCCTAACTGGTTTCATTTTTAATGTGAAATTTGTCTACAGATCAAATTAATCCTTTATTTTTGACCCCCCCAAAAAAAAAAAAAAGTTAGGATAAAGGGTCCCACATCTTCTTAAAATGATGATGCCGTTTGGAAATAAATTGATAAATGAGCAGGACAGGCTGGATTTTTTCATGTTTAGATATGCTGGTTTAAACATAACTCTCAGTAGATCAGACCTCATTAATCCCATTTTCTAGCTACTGGACAATCATCTGCTGAATCATTCAATATCCCAAAATAATACATCTCATCCTTATAATAAAATTGGTAAAACTAAACACTACAAATTAATCTGCCTCAAAAGAGAAGCCACTCAAATCTTATGACATATATAATATCTGCTATTAAAACAAGATGAAAATGGATATGACCCATGCAACTAATGCTAAAAGAAAGAGACTGGCATTTTGTGAATTACACTTTATTCCCCAAGGGTTAGATGTTAAGATTGATATCGACGTTATTCCTCTTCAGTGAATATGATGCTATAGCCAGCAATCAGTGAGTCAGCTCAGCATAAGGACTGGAAAAAGGGATAATCAGCTGGCCTCTGTCCTTCTGTCTGTCTTTTCCTCTAACTTTGGACAAGACCGCAAATAAGTGTATTTCCAAAAACATCAAACTGTTGCTACTGGCCAGATTGCTAAGTGGGAGTTAATAACGTGAACATACGGTATGGTGTAAACCTCCGGCTATGCTAAATCCTTTACTCATCCTCCACCTCCTCTTTCCTTCCTCTTCTACCTTACTGCATTTAGTAGGCTAACAAAGTGGAGAGGCAGATAATCAGGGGTATCAACATTTAACTAATCAAAACAGGAAAACACAAACAACTGATCATACTGTTTGTGATTGATGTGAAGTTAGCACAACCTCAGCAGTATGCTTTCCAGTACAGCTATTACAGTATACACACAGGCATATGGAAAAGCTGAAGGTCATCGGCAGGATGGTGTATATATACAGTGTGTGTGTGTGTGAGCTTGCATGCGTGTGTCTACGTATGTAGCGAAGGTTAACCGAATGTAAGGAGCTGTACAAATACTACTGTACCATAGGGAGTAACAGATGTGAGCCTTTAATCCAATGCTGCAATATTATTAAATTGAGAGTGAAAATGTATGTGAATCAGGGTGCATGCTCTCCCTCTTCCTTTCGCATTTTCACACATACACACGCACACATAAACATACACACACAACCACGCACCAATACAGAATACTGGACACTTGGTTTCCACGTAAAGAAAATGATCACCAGTTTATTAAGACTTTCTGATTTATCTGTTGATTGGCCATTTGCTGTATATTGATGTAAATGTTATTTTCACATTCAAACTGTAGATCTATACACACTCACAGCAGTTGTCTATCATGCATTTTATTTTGAGGGGGCCTTCGGTAGTCACAACCATCTGTCATCATACTATAGAACTATGAGTACAGATGGATGTCTTTGCTGTACCTCGTATATGTCGGAGCCCTTAAGATATTCCCATAAAACAGATGTCGTGCAGAGATAGTAGCAGATTTTTCTTAATGAGTGCTTTGATGTGAATGCAAGGGACAGCATTACATGATCAAACTGAACTGAAACAATCTTTGGGTTTAAATATTTTACTGATTGAGCAAAAATGTGTCAGGGCCACAGCAAAGCTTCAAACTTATCCAATTATGTATGCACAATATATTAACTTTATATCCAATTAAGAATATGAATCCTCTGCTCTGATTTTACCATAAAAAAGTGAATTACTGCTGGCAAGGATATATAAATAGTCATCACATGGAAGTCGGATTTAAGCCTGCATTCTTTTATAGAATAAAACTGATCAAGAGAAATAAGTATGTGGAGATTAGTATGGACGAGGAGATTGTTTGACTCCATTCATGGAGGCAAAATGCTTTTGCTTGGAGTGTAAATCCCTCCAGAGGGAGTGACTCGGTTGCTGTTTGTATCCTAGTGTATTTGCAACAGCTTCGACAGTCCACCCAATCGGGCACGATCCCGTGTGCACCTACAATGACATCACCCCCCTCCATATCTGCCAGCAGCAACAGCAGATATCATTCACGACCCCATCAGTAACGAAACTCCTCCACTCACATTCTGTTTTGTCTTTAATAAATCAGCCCAGCAACACCCACATATTTCTGTGGCCTTCAGAAAGGGAATTTATCATTCAGCTGTTGACCAAATCTGGCACACCCTGAGCATTGCTGGCAACAGCAGGGGAGGTTACACACATACTGTTGATTTATTGGCATGATATACTGGACATAGCAAAATGAAATATGTTCTGCGGGACATTAGCCATTTATCTTGGAACTGTCACAAACCAATCTTCACCGCAAGGACAAGCAGAAATTGAAAAAAGGGAAAACACAGTAGCAAGTTGACCAAGTAAGCAAAGCAGTGCCCTCAAGGCTTGGCTACGTTCAAGCACACAGATATCCAGAACTGAAACCGCTGAAATTATATCTTTTTATTGAATCCAGCTTCAGACCAAGTCCCTTGATAACAAAAGATGTAGTTGAAGGAAAGGTCAGTCTTACACACTGGCAGACTGAGGCACCAAAAACAGAAATCCCACTGTAATCTAATATGTTATCCAAGTGTTTACAGATTTCATTAGGCCAAGTGGATGGCATGATTTCTGGGTTTGGATGCACCTTCTGCTGGGAGACGAGCCACAGTGTGCTGATCTGGAGCTTCTTTCCAGTCCAGAGTGCAGACAAACACGGCAAGGCCAAATGAGGAGAAAAGGAACAGATTTCACCCTGCATATGGAATCTCAATGGGGCCCTGATGAAGCAGAACGCTGTGACTGCCCTCTGTGCCTGCAAAAAACAATTAATCCTCATTCCTCTCTGCCATGGTGGCTCTTGTTTGGAATGGTGTCAGCAGCACGGAGAAACAAAGGATAAGGGTGAAAACCTGAAAAGATGCAGCTGGACCCTTTGGCTACTTCTCACATTAGGGCATTTTCTCCTCCTGTGACCCAGGAGCAGCAGTGCCAGTATTTCTCTTGCAGCAAGAAAAGACTGCTCACTCTGCCATAATAAAGAGCACAAGAAAGAGATGGGGTGAGAGAGGGGTCACCTCGTACTGTGCCAGGCCATATGTTCTGACCTCTCCATTCAGTTCAGATGGCCTCAGATTTTATGATGTACAAAAACTCTGTGGATGGGATTCCTCTTGATGTCGTTCATCTTCCCAGCTCAGTCCTTGTCAATGGACCGAGCTTGTTGTTGCGCTACAAAGAGAAGAAGGGCAAATGACTCACTGGTTCCTTTGGCATATTTGTAATTTGACCCAAACTGAGTCAATTAATGCTGTTTTCAATGCTTTTTGATTTAAGAGGATTTTGTAAAACCCATCAAATATTACTTACCCAGGTCTTAATTTTAGACAATAGGTCAAAGGTTTAATTGCCTTCAAAAGCATGTGTCATTTCAGTCAATGATGCAGGGCTTAGTTCTTTAGGGATGAGTGGTATCACAGTGAGTCATTGTGCACCAGTAGTTTTTGCTCAGTTAACGCTCTACAAAAAGTTAAGAAATGAATGCTGATGCTCTCTTATCTGCCAGTTCTTTGCTACCTACAAACTAAATATGAAAAACTACCCAAAAGTCCCTGAAATATTACCCATAAAGCTCAATGCCACTATAAACCTGGAGTTGACAGCTGATTTGTGAATCCAATTACCTCCCTCTCTGTAATGGGTGTGTTCAGTGCTATGATGTAAGTCGGCTGCTGCTGACACCTGTAAACAGAGTCAGCATTCACAAAGAACAATATGCAGATATTTTCACATAGGTGCCATTCTCATACGACAAACAGAAGACATGGAAGCTACTGCAGAGTAACATGTAAGGACATTAGATGCACAACATACATCTTTGGATGCATTTTTTAGTCATGCTAGTGGTATAGCTCTAGACATGGGGGCACTGATCTGTCAGTTGGTCCTTCCACCACTTTGGTCCAGATCGAAAAATCTCAATAACAATCAAATAGATTTGTTATCCCCCAACTTTTCCTGTAGTGCTGCCAATATGTCAGTGTTTTCAGTTGTGATTACTCAACATCTATTCAATGGATAGGCACAAAATGTTTTGTCCCCAGTGGAAGGAATCTACCGACTTTGGAGATCCCCCAACATTTCTTCTAGCGCTACTAGTAAGTTGACATTTGTGGTTTTGCAAGTCTCTGCAACAACTGGATGGACTGACATGAAATTTGATAGACATTCATGGTTCCCCTCCGAATGAATCGGAATTACTCTGGCGATCCCCTGACTTTCCATCTAGCACCATCATTAGGTCAATATTTAATTGCACTTTGGTTAATGACCAAATGACTACAAAACTAACAACATTCAGCTGTACTTTGTGTTTAATTGTAGTCAACAAATGTTAGCTTGCTATTGTATAGCACCAAGCAAAGATGATGATCATGGTAAACACTACTGTGCCAAGTACAGCCTCACAGAGCAGCATTGTTCCAGACTGTTTTTAAAATGTGGAGGCTGCCTATCTTTTCATCTACCGTATGTACTGTTCTCTTCAGTTATACTTTTTTTTCAAAATGATTGTGCTAATTAATGCAAAACATCTACATTAAGAGGTTATTAAACACATTCACACCTTCCTGCATTTGTGGCACAAACACAGAGGCGCAAAAATGAATGTGGCAAGTCTGGCATGTGATTGTCTGTTAAAATGGTGAAATAAGCGCTTGCTGACAGCACTGTGAGAGTGCAAACTGAGGGTACATAACAGTTGGCATCAGTTGACATCTGGGAAAGAGACAGGCTGCTGACAGGGAGATTATTTCCACCAGAGCTGCAGCACAGTGGGAACTGTCCACTGCTGCTGTGATGCTCCTTAGGGAGCAAGGACTCCGAGGTCTGCTTGGAGAGACTTCAGACGTTCACAGATAGAGTGGAAATTAAGGAGCAAACTGTTCCTGTGTTACACTCATTTAGAACACATTCTCACACTAAAGGACATAGTGGTAGAAAGCACATCCATCACAAAGGACCGTTGAAATGATATGCAGGGATGGTGACTCAGATCCCATGGGCCACTGTCACCTGTAGGAGGCCACGGTCAGGCCAGTCTGATGTAAAATGGTCAATGTATTGAAATTAAAGGAGGAAAAGACTGAGTAGCTTTGGGAGGGGAGGTGGGACGAAAGGAGGAGGGACAGAATCCTACTGTATGTGTGTGTGTGTGTGTGTGTGTGTGTGTGTGTGTGTGTGATTGTTTGTTTGCTTTCCTCCTGCCTCTGGCAAACAAATTATTTTTAGCTCTATTTCAGTCAGTTATAATTTATCGACTTAAATTCTGGTACAATATAAAGAACAGTGTATGGTATTTTTATTGTAGTATGCCATGTCTAACAGCATCAAATAAGTAACTTGACATCAGAGCTTTGATGTTGCTGTTTTTCTCCATCTTACTTCTTGCTGTGCTACTGAAGGTCTTACCAAAAGGCCAAGTGCACTGAGGAAGATACTGACAGTTTCTTCACATACAGTAAAAGAGTAATTTTATTTTATCCCACTGTTTTTATTTCCTCAGGCTCTGAAAATAATCCAAGGGGGCATCTGAACTGTTTTGAGACTTGCAGCTTGCAGCCTGCAGCCTAAAGAGGGATTCAGATTGGGCTGACCCAGGTGGAGGTCTCCTCAGCTCACGCACGAGGCCAAATCAATGAAGGGTGCAGTGAAATGCAGACAGCAAACCCCAGCGGGAAGGTGTTTGGATGCAGAGCCACAGGCACGGGAGGGACGTGAATGTAGATGAGAATTCACATGGCAGGAAGGCTGCATGGAGTCACATAAGCATGAGAGGTGAATAAATGAGCCCTGACAGGAACCATAGGAGCTGATGTTTTTCAATTGATTTTGTTGCTCCCATCTTCATTTTTATAGATGTTTTAAAGTGCATGCCCCAACAGCCTGACAAAGAAACAAATCTGGAGTTAAAAGGTAAGTACATTTTAGACCATATGGGAGCAATAGCTGCTTTTAAATTTCAAAATCTACTGCATTACATATCTAAAAATGAAAAAAAAAACAAAAAAAAAACGTCCCCATCTGCCTTTATACAGTAAGGACTTAAAATAAACAAACTGAAAAATATGTACAAAACCTGATTTTAAAATTATTGTTTTTAAATGTATAATGTGAGCAGGTGTCAATAAACAACTTTTCAGTGTCCTTGCTACCTTTTACATATTGTGTGGGTGATTGTTGAGAGACCTTTGATAAAAATGTGCTTGAAAAAATTGTAAAACTTTCTACAACAAATGGTACAATGTAGTTAAGCCTGTTAATAAACTTTACATGTTTCTTTACTTATGATTCTCATGTTCCTGTAAAAACAGTGAATATGAAAGAAACTAACTATATAATGACATCCTTCTCCAAAATATGACGTTCTACTATTCACGTCACTTCTAGTTAAGGAGATTTTTACATGTACAATGTGCAGGGTTTCTTGTGGTGTTTTATACAGCGGAGGCACCATGTCTTACCTGAAATAATGGATGCCATGTATTTAATGAGGATGGTTGTATGACCTATCATCTACTAACTACATTGATACCAGGGTGAGATGCATCAACATAGGTTCTAATTTCGCTAAGCAGGTGACTGATTGATAAATTACAACGTAGTTCATCGGAGCAGCAACACATGGACCTCAAGAGTTTTTATAAGTTTCAAGAAGTAAACCTGATCGGTCACAATGAGATGCTAAGGTGTTAAGAAAAAAAAAATCACTGCACTGCAGGTCAGACACCAGGCTGAAGTTAGTTTTCCAACAGCCAGTAGGACAGTTGTTTTATCTGACCGAATCTGCAGCGGTTGTTAATGGATGTGGCATTTTCAATGGCTGTCAGATATCAGTTAGCAATCACTTTTGCTAACTGACATCTTGGGGGACAGCCCATATGAGCACTACGGATTTCAGGGGCACACCAGCATGCATACCAAATGTCACATAGAAATGTTCTTTTTTATGTGTACTATGTGATTTTCTTGATAATACACAATTATCATAAACAGAGATACAAAAGTAAGCTAATACATGAGTAGAAAGGAACGCTAGACTGCTACAAAAGTAAAGCACTACAAAATTACAAAAAGACCATTTAGTGCATCTAAGAAAGTAACAGAAAATGAAAATAGTCTCTTGGACAAGAGAAATGCTGTTGTAAAAGAGAATGCTGCTGACTTTAAGGTGTATTTTACTGGTTAGAAATAGACAGAGCAATGCATTTACATCTCAAATGATAGCTGTTTTGCTTTCATCTTCATGTTACACCAGCAATATACTTCTTCCTTGTGAATGTTGACCGCAGTCCATTCCGCAAGAAGACTTCAAAAAAAGCTAACGAACAAATTTTGGTCAGTGAGATGTGCTGAATGCAGAAAAATCCACAGAGTTATCCAAACAGCAGGGGTCTGACTCTGGCCAAGCTCAGTGCGGTAAACACTCTTGTACAGGGCTTCCTTTGAGCTCACACAGTGAATCCTTCATCGCAGCTCTAAATGACATATTAGATAGAGCTTCTCCTGTGTTTATGAAGGGGTCTGCACAGTGGGGGTCTGTCAGAGTGTGAATGTTTACAGCAAACGACAAAAATTCCAATATACGATTCCCAGAAAAAGCGTCCTTAGTTAAATGGAAAATTACTGAGCTGCCATGAGTTTCCTCCATAATTCAGTAATTCTAAAATAAATCAGGCTCCTAATCTGAAGTAGCTGTTCCAAAAACAACCCCTCAATGGTGATTTGACTTCCAGTAGGAAAATAAACATCTGCTCTCTTTCAGTGAAACGTAGGATGTGGGATGTTTTTCATTCAATGCCAGACGGCCCCTAAGGACAAGATTCACCAAGCACCCACAGAGCTTTAGCCACACTATTGAGATGTTTGGCTCAAAAGTCTACATCCTCTCCTTCCCAGTTCTGGTTTTCTTTTTGCTATATTTGTGTCACGCAAGTGTTCGTGTCCCTGTTCATCCTTAAGCTGCCATCAACACCCCTCAAGGCATTGCTATGTCTATTACTTTGTTGACATGGCTGCTTTTCAAACAAGCAATCTCAATGGCCTCTACTTTTTATTGGGCCAGACCAGTGACCCTCAACCTCAGTGGTCCACTGCGGGGAAAATGTTGAACATGTCAATGTCTGCAAAAAAAATGGGATTTTATGTAAACAATATCATCAGCCATATATGGGCAAACTTTCTAAAATGTTCTGGACAATGTTGAGGAAAATCAAGGCAAAATTGATCTGAAAGGTGAAGTATTTTGAAATATATAGTAACTTGTACAGAGCTTTTGACAGCCCTATGAATTCCTGACTTTGCAAATCCTAGTGGAGGTATCTAAAAGGACACAGTGGCAGACAGCAATTAACACCAATTCACATGCAGACCAAGTCTCTGATTACACTATACATAGAGGATTATTTGTTCTGTCATTTCTAGCTAAGGACTCATTTATTTTATTCCCAGAGCTCGTTGTTGCTGTATTTGCCTATTGTGCGTATTTGAGTTTTGAATGGCTGCCTCCTGAGATTACACTGAACCATCTAATCTTTTCTATTGGTATTTATGCAAATTTCAATATGGAATGAGTTTACACACTGGTATGTACTGCCTCGAGGAAATAGTCATATCCTCACTGACAAGAGCGCTCATCTTCTCCCACCTGTTTGGCTTTTGTACATTCAAAAAAACAACCACCAGCTATATAAATGAAAGCATTCACAACCTTTGATAGTGTTACAATTTTACTCAAGTACAGTGTGACAAAGTTTAGCTTGCTTTAAGCGGTGGAGTGGTGACTGTCTAAAACAAGCTTTCCCCTCTGGACTGTAGCTGCATGTGCTCATTTGCTGCGACCGTTCAGGACTACAAACCCAGAGAGAGATCAACTTGTCTCGGCTGCTGCCGATACCAACTGTCATACATACTCGCTACCTTCGGCACTTTCCTCACAATTTGACCTGCAGCCTGTAAACCTAAGAATGCCGAAGACACCACTTAGGGAGCTTCAGGGTTTGCCAGATTCATTCAAGTACAAGAGTCAAACAATAATTCAGACTTTGTCGGCCTTTTAGTCTGGATATTACTCCTGATTCCTATGGACTTTGGAGAGACTCTGCCTCTGCAGTTTGGTTAAGTTACACAACTCTTAGTGCCTGTTAGTCTAAATAATTCTTTTGCATTTGATTTAAAGACTTTCATCATCATCATCTGTCAGAAAAAGGTGCAAAAGTTTTTTGGTCTTTTTTATTTACTATAAAAGAACACACATAGCATCAACACAGCATTGTTCATTGATTTCATTCGTCATAAGTTTGAATATTTTGGAAGAAGTAGGAGGCATATTGTGTAATTTCCACTAGATATTAAACAAAACTATGTCAGTGTGCCCTGCAATCATGTGGCCTAAAAGATGTGCAACAGTCAGTGCTCTTAAACTCAAAATACTCAAAATACCTGATACTTTTGTGTGCTTTTTTATGCTTGTATGGATATTGAGCATGAGGTTTTTTTTGTTTTGGGTCTACAAATTCACCTCCCACCAATAAGTGAATCATTCAGTCTACCTGCCTGATTCTCAGTCCACATGGCATGGTGTTGAGATTTGGCGGTGTGCGCATCAGCTCCCGTGTGAGCCTAGGCGACCTTCAGTTATCTGTAATACCTTCTACAAAGAGAGCTTTATGTGTATCTTCGTAGAATCATAATTCTAGCCTCAGAGTGTAAATTAGTGGGGTGACTGCCTGCTGAGGTCTCAGATTTGGTGTGGATTGATACATTTTTGTCAGACGTTTAGATGTCAACATGTCTCCAGTAATGGGCAACAAAATATGGGCAGTGTGGTTTACCCATTATAACCTACTGGACTTTGACTAGGTTTTAATGTTAAAACAGTGCTTGTTTTTACTAACACAGGTTTTTAATGACTGAGCTGTCAAAAGGTCTATTGGGTTGAAAGATTAACTCAATCATACAGCCTGACCAATAAAATCGGCGTGTGACACTATATTGGCCAACATTAATTTATGACAGATTTATCATTATCAGTGTTTAGGTTGGCCAAAAAGAAATTGCAATGCAGCGATATTGAAATTTTGTTTTAACTTTAGAATTAGTGTCAACATTATATAGTCTGTCCATCAGACAGCAATGACCAGTTTATGTTCAACTTTAAAACATCCAACTCATTACATTTACAGAAATCTTTTAAAAATGAAAATAAAAACAAGGGATTATTATCAAAACAGTGTGGTGTGTGTTCAATAGATGCAAATATCAATGTTGGTATCAGACTCAGAAATTTAGCATTATTTTGGCCATAGTCAACAATAGTGGGAGGTACATTGTAATGTTTCATATATTCTAAGTACTGCTAGTAGCCTATGTATTCCTGAATATAATGCACTCTCCATTGACAGTGCAGCAGCAGCAGCAGCAGATGCAGGCATTCCGATGTAGTGCGCTCCATTCCTACTGCAATCTATCATAGCCTGTGTTGTGCTATTTCCAATTGTTTATCGTGGCATTGCTGGAAAGAGAAAAATGCAAGAATCACAGCAAAATCTCAGCGTCACTTTTTCCTTTGAGACAGGCCACTGTGCAGTGAAGGTGAAAGTCATAGTAATACCACTTATACTGTTGCTGCTCCACTGCAACGGCCATAGTTTTCCTGCACAGCCCCTATCCTAAAAGGGAAGGCAGGTGGGGACGGGGGTGGTGGGGTGGGCGTTCTCGAGTTTAGTTCTGGTTCTCACATTTTTTTTAAATAGCACAGCCAGCAGGAGGCCTGCTGTTTTTAGTTGGAACGCAGCCGTTTTGTGTTCACAATTCAGGTGGACTCTATCAAGCCTTCTCTTGCTCAGTCTGCCTATCCTACCACACTAAGGCTTACACTGACAGGCTGAGGTGTATCCTGAAATTGATGTATCAGAGTGAGAGCTTCTTTCTCAAGATGATATGTGAGAACTGAAATAAAAAACCTGCTGAGGTGAGAGCCGCTCCATCGTGAACAGTCTAATCCAGTTTCTTCCATCTACTCCTGTCCTGTCTTCTTATTTCTCTATTTCCACATTTCCTCTACAGTACCTCATGATCATTTGCTTTCTTTTTTACCTAACTCTAGTGTGTTGCTATCATAAATAAGCTTTCTCTATTCCATCCTCTGTTAGTTTTTTAATTCTGACCCCTTCATAATCAATAGCGATTTTTACATACACAACAATTCTGGATGGTTTGATTTAACAACACAAACTCTGTCACTTAACTGATACCAGTTACAATAAAATGGACAAGTCCACTGAATTAGGTAAGTCAGTACATAATACTGATTGTGGTCAGCTTTTTGAAACTCCAAAAGAAGTATCAGACTGTCCCAAATGCAGTTTCTGGCAAACAAAGCCATTCTAAACACAAGTGACAAGCTAAAAACAGCTACTACCTAATAAGTAAGTCACAGGGAATAACAGCATGAGTGTTGAGGCAATGAGACAATCTGAAATTATTACCCAAACTCTGGTGTAGTTCCTACACCTGCTGCTACTGAGTCCGTAGTTCCCATTTTAACATTTCATGGTACTTTATCTCTGGAGTGATTAGGAACAAAAAGCTCCATCAATCAGGTGGCAGAGCCAGAGCTGATCCAAAAACACCTTGAGGCTGCCAAGTTTCTGTGGATTGTGCTAACTCTCACAAAAATCGACCACACAGTCCTTCACACACTGCTCTTTAAAAGAATCAGCTCTGGTACTGGCAATAATCTGCTTATCTACTGAATATCTAACCTGGAGGACAAGGCCAGCCAATAAGAGCAAGCAGATAGAAGCAAATGGATATTCAAACAAAGACATCAGAGGAAAAATAATGCTAAAAACAGTATTCACTCACTGGAAAATTAAGCATGAGTAGTAGCTTGATACCAAGGAGCTGGTTTCACACCTTTTTGCTGGTTGCAACTGTTGCTCACGAATTTTCAGATAATTCACAAATACGTTGTTTGTTTTGATAAGTAGAACATTTCAAAATGAGCGAGAAGAGAATAATTGTATATTCCATATCGCATTTGCATGTTGCAGGATCAGTGACACAGATGCCAGACTGAATTCCCATTGTGTTTTACCTTGATTTTCAGTCCGATATCAATTGGGGTTACACAATTTCTGTTCAGGAAGGGGGTTTTGTTTTTTTTTTTTTTTGTTTTTTTGCTTTAATGAATCGGTATTTTTAAATGACACAGAAGCTGCAATGGTCGTTACTGGAAAATAATAAATAAATGAAGTGGACAAAATATTAGAAAAACTTTTTAGTATAATGCAGTCCAGTTTAGCACTGCTTAAACTACAGCCTTAAAATGACCATTAAGTTGAATCAACACCCCTCAAACACAATAATAAAAATTTTTTTATGTTTCAAAAAGTCTACATGTATTATAGGACTGTTTCTACTTGCATTGCAGTGTAGAGGGGGGTCTAATTTTTGGGTCACTCAATGTAATCTGGAATTAAAGAATTACATTTCTACCCATGCAGTGTTTTCTCTAATTATATACTTGCATAGCAACAGCTGCTGCACACGGCGGGGCTTCTCTGAGCTATTAATCTAAATATTTTTCTTGTCCTTTTTTCTTTCATTATTTACCCTTAGTTATTTATTTATTTGAGGAATAACTTACCAGTCTATAAAAGAGGATGGGGAGCTGAAGAATTCCAAGTTTGTAAAAAAAGAAAAAAAATTCTAACATTTGTTGATGCTCCAAAGGAATGTCAAATCACACAGCGCAATAGAAAATAGCTCTAGCATAATATAATGCCTCTATTAACTATACCATCACCATATTTCCTTGTAAATTCCACCAGGAGGGCATGACAATTGGTGAAGTATATATTTCTTTCATCACAATCTTGAAAATGCTTCAAAGACAAGCTGTGTTTCTAAAATAAAAAATTAGCTAAATGTTGAGACTTTGTAATGGCAGTTGCTTTGCCTTCATGTGGCAAGACAACTACCTACCAGCTCAGGAACTTGGCCAAACTCTGCGTGTTGGCCCAGAAATGTTGCCCGCAGCTAAACTTTTTGCACTTATCTGCAATCAACAGATATGTGCTTCCTTGGTTCCCTTCTGTGGTGATTTCATTATGAAAATGATTACAGCCTTTCAAAGGTTTCTGATACCCTGTTATTTCTATCTGAAAGATAGCATGAATGCAGGTGTGAAAAAACAATGACTAAGGAACAGATGCCAACTTGCCTCCATTGATAACTGAACGATAAATCAAATCAAAGTAGCACCAGAAACTATAGCAACCTTGCACAATGAGAGCAAAAAAAAAAGGAAGGAAAACTACAGGATCCACAGTGCTCGTTCAAAACTTTTTACTTAGATGAAACCAATACATGGGTGCAACCAAAGCCTCTCACCCCGCCACCACAAACAGCCAGGGAAGAGCAATCCATCAACAAAGTTGCCAGGAGAGTGAATGCAAAATGATGGTACTCAATAGAACAGCTGGCCACTGCAGTGGTGGTATTGTGGAAAAGCAACATTATGCACCAAATCCTGACATAAAAATGTAACAGCTATAACAGGAACACTTCTTGCACCTCCCTACAAGTTTTAAAAAACAAGAGAAATAAATCAATTTCCCAGTCAATTGCTTTTGCATGTGTATGAGGTGCTAAAATATTAGAGGGCCAGATTGAAAAATACTCATTTAGTGCCAAACAAGCCTTACTGCCCCAACCAAAATTAACATAATTCTTCACATTTTTTTTAATAAGCACATTCAAATGAGATGTCTAATTAGCTCTA